>JABSSZ010000391.1:0-128906 GCA_013755755.1 Fusarium sp. NRRL 25184 | reverse complement strand
GACGGAGGCGGGGGGGAGGGGGGGACACAAAATTTAAGACTCAGATTGGTGGCAGGTAGAGCTGGATTTTAGTGGAGGCCAGTCTTAGGTTTTCTGTGCTCTACTGGGAAGTAAAGTTATCAACCACTTGAGCTAATCTGGAGGAAACTCATGTACGATCTGCTATCCACTTTAGCCCGGTGATCTCTCTCGGGAAGTTCTAGGCCACCTACGCTTATTAGCATGAATCTCGACGCTAGGCTGTTCTGCGGAGAAGAGCCGAGTAGCTGAGTACCTTAGGTATAACGATGGAACGCATGGGAAGAAGACCTGGCTGAAGTACAGCGGGCGCAAATACCACGCAAATATTTGACCCGGAAACCCAGCAGAAATCTTACTGCTCGATGAGATCTGGTTTCTGCAAAAAGCGCCTTTCGGAATTGGCATCTCGATCGTGCTATGATGGCTATAAAAATGGTGCTTCTCGACTCAGGAAGGCAAGCCAATCTGTCGAATTCAGTGCGGGTCGAACAGGGCAACTATTCACGCTTCTGGGCTCAGATGCACGAACTGGGTAGCTCACGTTGCTGGAAGAGCCTTACCAGCTATCTTATGACATATCATATTGGGCGTCTTCTTTGGGAAGATTTGTCGCTGACTTGATGGAGATATTTCGGAGCTTGCGTTCCACCTTGACGATGAAATTCCTGTGACGTTTTGATTACTTGAAAGATGCATATTTTATTCTTCGGCGAAGTGTGAGATGGGCTCTCTTTCCAGAGACACTATTGTTGGACCCTGGAGGTGACATGCTAAACCTCTATGAGAACACTGCTGATCTTTTGACGTCACGGAAAAGCATGCCTCTCGCCTCGACGGAGATTACATGGCTTTTGCGCTATGATGCTGATCACTTATGGATGTCCCTGCATGAGGATGAATGCCGTTCATTTGACAGGTTGTAATACGATTGATAATGGGTACACTGGCGCTCATTCTCTTGTTCAAGCTTTTTCAAGTGGTCCTCAAACACCCAAAGTTTGGTAAGCGTTATCAACAGTAACCGTAGCTTCAAATCCACAGCGCCAGAGAGGTGGTTCGGCGAACTTGAACGTCTAGGCTGCTGTTGAAACACCAGCAGCCATAAATACCATCCTTGGGCACAAGTGGCGCCTAGGCTTCGGTTATCAAACCTGTCACTGAGGGACAGAGTCTCGCCGACATGCATCGACTCCAACAGTGCTTTCAATAGTCAAACTCTAAAACACATCTACAACGCCTTGGTTCTCGTTCGGGTATCTCGTAAGTTTACCTGCGGCCGTATTGGCCCAGCCTCGCCTTGCTATGTCGAAGCCAACGGCCACGAGGTTGAGCGGCTTAATAAGGAATCAACGGTGGTGTTGGTTTGTTTGACGCAAGGACCCTGTTTTCAAACCGGCTGGCGAATCCTTGCTTCACTCTAGAACTAGGGAAATGCATAGGTCCCTCTGAATCGTCCCAGGCTGTTGTGGCAACCAAAAAGGCATATAGTACCCTGGGTGCTTCTTCAGCTACCGCAGAAGAGCATGTCCTGCAGGGCAAAGCGTGACGGAACGGAGCGTCTATCTAATTTGTATGTAGGAATCACTGCATTGTGGCGCCTGGAGTGCCATCATGGGACCCACGGATGTGGTTTGGCCGTAGTAGAAGGGCAGAAGGACAAAAAGCCATCTTCACAAGGCAGCTTGTTATAGGTAAGGGGAGGCAATAAAACTTAGGATCTCTAACGTAAGTGATAAAAAGCCTTAGGTAAACTTAGCATAATTTAGTATATATTTAGAGGATCTTTGATTAAATATTTTTAGCACCTTGATTCAATGTTAGAAGTTTTCTTGCGCCCCGGGATGGATAGGCGATAGGTCAGCCAAAACCTAACTGTTCACGAGAAGCGCAAGACGAATTCCACATAAGATACGGATGCCACTACCGGGTCGTGGTATTCCCGGGCCATGGAGCCATATCAACGTCACAAGCATGCAACATCCCAGTGTCATTGGGTGAGTCAACTTCGAGTGTGTTCCACGATGTCGATCTTAAATCGTGTCTCCAGCAGTCCACCATGCTCTGTCAGATCTGGTAGGGCCGGTCAATATCCTGCCTATTAACTTTTAGGTTCAAGATGATTATCATCAGTTCGCACCCTTAACACGATCGCTTACCAAGCTGAAGCGCTCTCATAAGTGGCTTGTTGTGCTGCATGCCTAAACTTGTGGAGCTTCATGGCTGATATCTCCCTCTTTTTGGAGACAGCATTCTCCAAATTAGATCTTATGCAGACTGCCTCTCGGGCCCCAAGAATAAGATGAACCATTCATCATGTATAGACGCCTAGCTACGCATGTCATACGAACTGTGGCTCTGAGCCAAACAAGTTTGCATGGGCGTGAACAGCGGGTTTGACCTCTAGGAATAGTTGCTACTAAACTTTACGATGCATAAGAGCTGAAACCGCCATATCCTTGGCAATGGGAATAAACACATATTACTAAGAAAAGGCCGTGTCGATGGAATGAGGGTACCATGGGTAACGGGCCTTGGCATATTGTAAACAAATGGAACCCGGGGTGAGGTATTCGCGGTCGGTATGCAAAGAGGAATTCCATAATCTAAAACTGAGGTCTCACGTTCTCTCCCCCTCACCCCCCCATCCCCCAAAACCGTATCTGATTACATCACGTGTAAAACGTCACTACCGGTACAAGCCAGGAACAGGAGATTCATCATGGTTTATCACGTGATGAGATGGAATAATGGTGAATCTTCAATTCTGAGGTTAAGTTCTTTCCCAAGGATTCAATGGGCTCACGGCACTTGACCCAGAGCTTCCGAATGGAGGAGAAAGTCGCGGGCTAATTTTCTCTCAAACCAATAGGCTCATGGAGATGCTAGCTAAGCGCTGACGATGTACCCCGCGTAGGCGCTTACGGTCAAACTGGCCACAGAACTCATTGAGCCAGGGGCCGATGACTGGATGGCACTCAGTGATTGGGCATGATCTTGAATGAAACAGGCTGCATTCTGCAGCTTGTGTTGCATCTGTTGTATGAATAGCGGGAACTTGGACTTTTGGACGCGGCCGTTTCGTTTCGATGGTGGGACAAGCAAATGCCGAAATAATATTGAAAGGCATATGGTAAGAAGTATGTAGATGATAAGACTTTCTCTAAAGTTCTGTAGCTTTTTCCGTCCGGGTATCCCCAACATCAAACTCCAAAACTCAAGTATCGTGGTAGATGGATCACGATATCAATGCGGGGCTACCCTAGCTTGGCACATGTTACGGGCGGCTAAAGGAAGCAGAGTCGAGCTGTCCTAAGAGGGCTCTCTCAGGGTCTGAACATTTCCCTCCTTTCTTCATTTTATCATCCAGTTCAGAAGCTCCTGTGTTCTTTAAGTCATTGTAGTATTGTTCCTATAAGTTATGGCGAGCCAGCAACATTACTACCCTCGTAGGTCCACATCGAGTTTCATATCATGACAACGAAACTGATCATGACACCTCAATAGCTCCGCCCGGCGCGACACAGAGCTCACCAGGTTCGCAAAGCTCTCCACAAAGACTATTTGGCAAAGCTGACCATACAATATCTGGATAGCTCCTCAACCGCAGCAACAGCAACATCAATATGCGCTGCCACCGACGTCTCCTCCGGCTAATCGAACACAATTCTATCCTGCTCCACCTCAGCCTCAACCTCAGCCTGGACAGGCTGTGAACTACCCTCCTCCTCCTCAACATACACCATCTCCCCAAGTTCCCCACCAGCCAACGCCGATTCACTATCCGCCTCCCCCTCAGGCTCAGCAGCAGACTCCCTCTCCACAAGCCAAGCATCACTCTCATAGTTCCTCTCAGGGCTACTATCCTCCTCCTCCAACTTCGGCACCAGCGTATCAACAGCACTTTCAGCACAACCTGCCTCAGGCAACACCTCCACCCCCACAGAGTCAGTATCATGCGCCGGGCCAACAGAGCAATCTGGCCATGAGGCCTGGGCCGACCCCTCCAGCCGCGACTCCCCAGTCCACTCAGCAGAACTTTGACCCGCCCCCGCCAGTATCCCCTTTAGATGAGAACCAATATCCCATTGAGAAACCCAAGCAGGAGCCGGAGCAGCAACCTGGAACAGCAGTTGCAATGACTGTGTCTGGGGCGCCCGAGGCAGGTCAATTCGTTGGGGCAGTGGCCACATCTGATGATGTTGGAACATTCAATGGTGGCAGCTACCGTATCAGCCACCGCGATACCAACACAATTCTCACTATCCAGCTCGCAATGGGCTGCCCCATGACTGGCAAGCCAGGTGCAATGATCGCCATGTCTCCCTCAGTTACTCTGAAAGGCCAAATCAAGTTCAGCATGAAGAAGATGATCACTGGAAGTGACATGTCAAGTTCGACCTATATTGGTCCAGGAGAGATTCTTCTTGCACCCCACAGCCTTGGCGATATCACTACCCTTCGTCTTACAGGCAAGGAAGCCTGGTCCGTAGGCCACGATGCATTTTTAGCTTGTACCCAGGGTGTTATAAAAGACTTCAAGAGACAGGGGTTGGGCAAGGCTATGTTCAGTGGCGAGGGTCTCTGGGTTTATAAGATCAGTGGTGTAGGGTTGTTGTGGGTTTCGAGTTTCGGCGCCATCATTCATAAGACAGTAGGTTTCTTGATCACTTTTTTCTTTTCAAGGGCTAACGTATGTACTAGCTTGTCGAGGGGGAGAAGTACATCGTGGACAATGGACATCTGATTGCCTGGAACTGCAAGTACGTAATGGAGCGTGTTGCCTCTGGAGGTATCATCTCAGGCATTGCTTCAGCAGAGGGTTTGGTTTGTAAATTTACTGGTCCTGGAACGGTTTACATGCAAACCCGGAACGCGGTAAGTGATTTGTCTGTCTGTGGTCCTTTCTGTCACTAACAATGTTAAAGAGGGCGTTTGCTGCTTTCATGGGCGGGCAGCAGTATCAGGGATAATTGTTTCGTTAAACCATGAAAAGCATGTGAAAGCGAGTGCTTACTTATAATTTGTGCAGTGTTTATTCTTCTGGCTATTCTGGGCTTTCATTTCACTGGGCTGCTGGCCGTCTCTGGACACCTCTAGGTTAGTACCTTACCTGAGGTACTTATCTAAGCACTTTGCCTGGTTCCGCTCACGAGCCCGTGTCTATCAAAGTTTCCCATATGTTGTGGATTTCTACTGGGTACAAAGCCTTTGTACCTTTCTGCCCGTGCCGGTGCTCGATGTTCCATCCTTCTTGAATCAGTTCTGTCACCCAGTTGAATTTTGAGTCTGAGGGAAAGAGTCCTTCCGTGGTAGCAAGAACAAACAAATGCCTTGCACTTAACTTCTTTCTCCATTGTGTATGAATACTCTAATCGCGCCTTCCATACTCTCAGCATTGCTATCATAGTAGTCATTTTATGCCCCCCCTCATGTATTTCCCGTTTTCCATCTTCACCACCATAGCTTGGCCTTCATTTGCAAGACAGTTAAAAGCCCCTTTTTGGACAATCTATCCCGCTATACGCAGCATTAAGACCACTTGTCTATGGCAAAGACGCCTGAGCAAAAGCGAATCACTTGTCAGCGATCGTCCCCGAAGCTTATCAAGTTCCCCTTTTTGGCACCCCATCTCTGAGGCAAGCTTAGCACCTTTGCCGCGAAGCGCCTGGCCACGTAGTTTCCCTTTTACGAGTTTCGATTGCATTGCTCGTATCTTCTTATCAGTATGTTACCCTGAAAGCTATCGACCGGTTCACTTTTATGACTTAGGATCTTGGTTGTCTGATATAAGAATCGAGACTGACACCCGATGTAGGCAACACTCGACGTTTCCTCTGCCGAGGCTTCAACTTTGAGTTAGAGACTCCCCTTGTGTTTCTGGCGAATTGGAAGAAATGCCTTACGACAAATAGAATCAACAGGCTAAAAACTTTAAACTCGAGACGTATGCACTGTTGACCATCAGGAAGACGCGCAGAGGAATCACTAGCATCCTACTCCAAGCACTTGTTCTGTGTTCATATAGAAGCATACGGCATTTCTAGCACTGGCAACCATCGGCAGACTATCTGCTCATGATCCAATCTGATTAGGATTCGTGGTGCATCTGATAATCCCCGGTCAACACACTGAGGCGCTCCAGATTCAAATTTCGGCATGTCCTTCGAAAAGAGGATTCGAAGCCGAATGGCTCAACCTGTCATTTCAACTGACATAACCACTGACGATTCTTTTGAGGACTTGTATTCGGCGCCATCTATTTCGCGGAGGGAACACTCGGAAGAAAACTTCGCAAATTCGAAGTTCGCTGAAGCAATGAACAACCCAGACTGGCGTCGTCGACGCGATGGATTCAGTATTTCTGACCTTACTGACACGACCAACAGCACAAATCAAGCCAGCCCGCATAGTCGCGAGGTTCCTAATAACGGTGCAGAAGGAGGGTACCTTTCTCATGTGAGGAATGGAAACATATCTCCATGGACTTTCATTGGCAATTCCAATCAATCTCAACCTTGTCTTTGCGGTTCTGAGACTGATATCAAGGACTCAAACGTGTCTTCTACCAACCAAGAACGTGGAGGTCTAGACCATAATAATGTGCAGCCAGCTGATGCCATGAGTGGACTTTGTACTATCCGGCTTAACGTCAGCCTGGCCAGTGACCACTACAAGGATCGCCAACTCCGCGTTCTTCAGGTCTCACCCCTTCCTTCTTATGCTGCCAGCCCACAGGAGCATAGAACTGTAGTCACGAACATTGATAGAGAGGTTCCTATTGCCTACATGCAACGTGTAGTCAGAAATCAGCGAAGAGCTACGCAAAGAACTGATCACCCACAAGTGGAAAGACGCCGAAGTCCTCACCATATTTCCCCCACAGAGACCGGAAATGAGAGTGAACTCAACAAAGAAAGGACCGACAGGGCTAGGCAAGCTGTGCTGAAGGACCCAGCTGTTGCCAACATCGGTAGCGCACATGCAAAATCCCAACCAAAGGTACTCAGTGGCCTGTCATCGCCAATTGAGCATACCAGAAAGGGCGAAGAACTCGACCGCAGAAAAGCAGCTTTCATGAAAATTCTACAGAAGCTCCAGCAAGGGTCAAAACATGAGACTGAAACCACAAAGAGAGATGCAAACAGACCCTTTATCGGCCATGGTTGTCCTTGGGGCCCAAAATCAAGCCAGCAGCCGAGCCAATTTACACAACAAAGCTCCGATTCCGGTATTGGCTCTCTTTATAGCGAGCCCTCAAGAAATAAGGACTCATCTAATGACTCAGGAATCCGTATTGATTCTGATGTCCTCACACACGGGTTGAACCCTAGAGCAAGGGAATTCCTCTCATTCAAAAGAAGTTTTCCAGCAGCACCGCAAAGTCAGGGAATTATCAACTTTCCAGAAGACGAGATTTTTAAGAGTGTGGTGCTAAGTCAAGGTGAGACTGGAAACGAAGACCCTGTTAGAAGCACTGTCAAGACCTCATCACATAACATGGATGACATTTCTGTTCCCGTACTACAGTCAGATATTGGTGCCAACAGTACAGAGAGTACCTCCGTTCCAGGGGTAACTACAGCCGATACAACCAAACAGGATACAGGAGAGTTCAACTACTCATCAAAGATATCGCCGCCTGCCAAGTTTGGATTCCCAGGGGGTGCTTGTGGCCCTCCAGTGCGAAATATCCTCACCCCTGGAGTGCTACCTGGTTTTGGGCTTGGAATCCTGCCGACGCCTGCCACGTTCAGCAATACGCCGAGCCTAGCAATGTTTGGTCCTCTTGTACAACAGTATCCTGTTGCATCAGGTCACTTTATGGGCGCATCTGCAGCACCTCAGATTCCCTTTAACCCAATGCTGGGAAGTAGTTGTTCTCAAGCTCGCCCACACCCTGTTCCCAAACCGACAATCCCTGACCCAATTCAGCAGCAACAATATGAAGAATACATAGAATGGCGTAAAGCACATGAGCCTGGATACGCACTTGCATGCAAAGGTCGGCAACAACGCCGTGCCCAGCGTGGTTCAGCAACGCAGCCTTTATCAATGCATCACGCTTCGTGCGAGGGTGCTCAAATGGTTCAGTGATTAGTTTGGATGATGAAATGTGGAGAGAAACGCCAAGAAGAAAAGAAGCTCTGTGATCTGCAACTCTATCTTTGTGCAAACCAAGCACGACCAGGCCAAAAGTCTTCCTGACTCCATCAGCGAAACTTACCAGTTGAGAGGGGAACAACTCGACAACATTGATTTTTTTGCTTACAAGTTGAATATGTTTGAGTTTCAAACTTATATACAAGTGCTCGAGTTGCCCTCCTTCAATAGCTGGGCTGGGCTTACGTTGATCAGCCGAAGATTGAAGCCCCAAAAGGGTGTATGCTAACGCAAATAAGGTGGCTGCTGTATTCATTATATGGAATCCATAATGATGGCTAGGGGTAAATAGGCCGGGCTGCTTTTCACCAGCCATTGATCAATGATTGATCAGCATTATCAAAGTTTGAAGAAGCGGTAGTACACAGCAAGAACAGGCAATTAGATACTTGCATGGTACGGTTATAGGACAGGGGAATAACGATGGAGCATTAAATAGCCAAACTCAAGAAGAATGCACTTTGAACGGGTCAGAATAGCTTCTAATTCACGTGGTGCTAGAATGAACTGCAGATGCTGCCATCTATGACATACAAACTGTGATCATTAACTCTCCAACAAAGGTTGAGTATGATCTACAGGAATGTTGCCTGGAATTGAAACGGGCGGTGTTGTAGAAAGACTGGTAGAAATCCAGCGTTGAGGAGAACAAAGCCGGATATTGATTCCTCTGAATGCTAAACAGGAAACCCGGTCATATTGAGCTCAAGACACAGTGGCAGTGACATCCCAGTCTACTGGAAGTTCAAAGCTCCGACTTTTCAAGGCACAATGGGGTATGGTGTTGCGAGTCTGCTGACAGAGAAGTGAGTACTCCCATGTTTGCCAGTACAGGGGATATCCCAAAAAGCCGAGCGACGGTAAGGCCTCCGTAGGTTTGACAAGGTAGGATACTATTTGCAATCGGGAAATGAGTATACTTGTACATGCGGCGAGGCTTTAATTCACATCTGAATTGGTCAATGTTACGACAATGGGTTTAATAAGCTCCTATTATCTCTTGCATTCATTCCCTCCTCATATCCATTGCCTGTGTAAGACAGAACATGAATCCAGTCCGATATTAAAAATCATCATAGTTAGAAACCTGTATATATACGATGGTGGTATTATAATTGAGGAAACGCCAAGAGAAAACCTTAAATACCCAATACATTGTTCGCAGCTCTTCACCATTACGACCCTAATTTGCAGATATACCAAAACGCAGTTGCGACAGCAGTTCGTGAAATGCAAAACTTACAAAGATTGAGAAATAATGCAGTGATTGTATGAAGCCAATCGCCTGACTTCTAGCATTCCTCGCCTTCTGCATCCTCATCCACACCCTCGTCATGCACGCTGGTACTGGTTAACCTTGATAACTCAGTCTTAGCAGCCTTAAGCGGTTGACATGTCTCCCACCCTCTGCTAGTGGACACAATGACACGAACGTGGGGGTGAGAAGCCCATTCCGTGAGAGCCTCGTCGTTTGTACCCCCGAAAACGACATGTGGCTCCTCGTTCTTGGCAGCACGCTCAAGGTGAACAGCGACATGCTCCATTCGGTCATCCCAAGTCTTATGGCCGTTATTGAAGACTGTTGTGCAGTCCTTAGCTGGGCAATGCATGTAGTCTGGCAATTTGCAACGCTGTCGGAACGCTTCCTCCTGTAACTTCTTCTCCTGGGCTAACCAGTCAGGGGGGAAGGTCTTGTGTTTCTTGTCAGCCTTGGCAACCTCTTCAGGTGCGTGCATCCGGCGTATGTGTTGTGTATAGAGGTCTTTTCTTTTAAAGACCCTGCAGTGCGTAGCGGTACCCAAAACACATTTCAATGGGGTTGAAGAATATCCGCAGGCACCAGTTGTACAAATCCAGTAGTGTAGGTTCAAATGCTGCGCCGAAACATGCCTTTTCCATTCGTTTTTGTTTGCAAAGGCGTGGTTACAGCCCGCAAAATGGAAGACGCAGATGAAAGGGCGAGTATGCATGGCATTGATATGTTTCTGTAATGATACGTCGTCGTTGAACCCTTTCTGGCAGTGTATGCACAATATGCCTTCACACGAGGAGAGTAATTTCCGCGCTGTAGTACCGTGGGTAACAGGCCGTGATTTGATAACCTTTCCTCTGCTAGCATTGGTAGTGGAACTTAGTCGTCTGGTGCGACCACGTCGACTGCCACCTTTGGCATTTTGAGATGACTTGGTTCTACAGTTGGGTCTGTATCCATCGTCACCATCGATAGTCGCATCTTCGTTTTCTAAATTTACATCCAGATCCATGCTGTCAGGATCAGGGTAGGCCGCCTTCGTATCGGCTTGGGGATATAATTCTGAAGATGAAGGGTCGAAAGTCGATGGAGAACTCGAGCTATCGCCTTGGTAGATGGAATTGGGAGTGGCGCCGCCAAAATCTGCATTCATGTCGAGGGTGAAAGCATTGATCTCTTGCTCCTCCTTGACTCTAGAAACGGTTTGACTAGGTTCAATGACAGCCGGATCCACACATCCTTGTGGTACACTTGATAATCCGTGAAGAGAGACACTAGGTGACAGAGAGCCTGAACCAACAATGTTCGGGGACAAGACGGCAACATCGGACGGCGTAGAAGGGCCTAGAGTGCTGCCAAGTGCATCAATCTCTGTCCAATTGGGACTTTGTGGTCCACTCGCAGCTGATGATGGTTGACAGGACATTGGAGAGCCCTGACGGACTTGTGAACTTTTATGAGGACAACTCATATCAGGGTAAATTCCGGTATATCGAGTGCCTTGGATATCAGTGTTTGATGATGCGATGAAGTAGCTGCTCTGAGGCTCCTGCAGATACCTCTGCATGCTGTTGGTGCCATAGTAGGTACCTTCGTGGCTGGAATAGGGTGCCATATGTTGAAGAAGGGGATCAATTTGGCAGGCGAAGTCTTGGTGATTGATTGAGTCAGGGCTGGGATAGGAGAAACAACGTGTGTTAGATAAGCACCCAGCTCCGTTGGTCCTCTCATAAGGTGATTGGAAAGCCATGGTGTTAGCAGCTCCCCTTCTTGAGAGAGGTACTATAAGTAAGGCTCCTTGTGGCGAAAGAAAAGAACAATAACAAGAGCACGGTATGTCAAAGCTCTCAGGGAGAAGAAAACCTGAAGGAGAAAGTGCCACTGAACTGTTCAAGTTCTAGAGCCGAAGTTAAGAACTATCAGCTCTGAGATGGTGAATGGGCATGTATATATATCACGAGTGTAAGATGTGCGAGCTGGTAACGCAAGACGTTGGAAGTGTAAGTCACCCGTAGCGCAAGCTCGGGGAACCAAGGCGAATGGGAGGCTTGGTGTAAGTAGGAATGTAAGAAGACGAAATCCACAAATGTCAACCAGAAAAGGATTGCTTGGACTGTTAACCATAATAGAGAGGAGTTACCATGGTGGAGGGCGAGGGCAGGCATCTTAATAGATTATAAAGGGCCCCAAGACTTGTATGGCCAGAAGGTCTCGCCAGCCTATCTGGAGCGTCCCACTGACGCGGGCATTGGGCACTCCCTGAGTTGGTCGAGCAGAGCCGCAAGTACGTACCCCAGCCTGAAGAGGCATCGGTAGAAGTGGAGCGCTGCGCTGATCCCATCTATTACTCTTCAGGACGACCTGCAGCAGCATGGGACTCCAGACCTGACCCTAGCGGCCTCGCCCTGTCACCCTTGGGATAAGATGGTGTGTGAGCCGGGACGGAGCCGTGAAGTTGAAGGGTACCTTGATGTAGTGACAATGCCAATTCCAATCTGGTGGCCGAGACGGGAGATGGGAGATTGATGACTTGTGGGCTGTAGCCGCTAAGTGAGGTGGAATTTATCTCATAAGCTCTGCCACAGGTCGATATGCACTCAAATCCGAATAACTGTCAGACATTTTCGAATTGACAACGGGTATACATCGTTGAGAGAAGTCATATTGGCATTTTCGTCAGTCATTGGCGGCCATGTCCATGGCCGCTAACGTTAGTCCAAGGCACACGGGGTGAGTGAGCTTAACGCCACACAACAGGACGGTAAGGCCCGTTCAGCCGCCATGTCAGTATTGCACCAATGCTGATACATGCCAGTGTGAGTGAGTCCGAGCATTCCTTGCAGCTGCAACGGCGATGTCGATGGCGATGCGATACTGGCGTTGAATGTTGATGGGCCTAGACAGCAGGAACTGTGTCTGTGCCCGAGAATGGGTAGGCCAGGGATGAGCGGAGCAAAGCAAAGCAAAGCAAAGCACAATCTTCCGGCAAGCTGATGCTGATGGCTGGCCTAAGACAATTTGATGCAAGACGTCTCTTCTTGGTGACGGTTACCTCGAATTAGGGCCATCATTGCGCGAGCGTGGATAGCCGCCAAGTCAAAGAGAGCCTATAGTATGTTAAACCCAGTAAAATCCGCGTTAGCGGGATAGGATCGCGATTAGTGGCGGCTAATAATGGCCCTTGAAACGTATCATGACGAGTACGTGCTGTGTGTCTAGTCAGGGCTGAAGATGCTGACGATTTGGAGAACTCGATGAGAAGGTGAAATATCCCTTCCAATGGTAGCTTCGACGAACTCCTCCTTATTCCCAAGAAACGGGATCACTCACGGTTCAGAATAACATGATTGTGATGGGCCGACCAGCGACTTGTCCTTCCACCAGCGCGAGCTGGAGCTGGAGTTGGAGCTGGAGGATCGACGACAGGCGTTAAAACGTTCGTTAATTTAAGACAAGGAAATGTCTTTCCAGCTTAACTTAACCTTTGTGGGCTAAGTCTACCCAGATGAGCACCTTAAAAAAGAAGGCGGCCATCGCCTAGGTCTCGACCAATAACAAGTACCAGAAAGAAGACTAGTAGATTGCTAGAGCCAACAGACTTACAAGCATTACCTCGCCCGACCTGGGTCTTCGTTGTCACTGTTTGTGAGATCCCGCCCCATGCCATCCCGTCTGACACGAACGCACCTTAGTGTACCTACTCCGTACGGTGCAACTCATGAGGACAGAGGTAGGTAAATCTTGGCTTTCAGCTCTCAGTCTTATTGGCACAAAGACCCTTGTCAATATCGATCCCCAATGACACCCAGTTCCCAGTCTGATAGCCAAGAGTCCAACAACCGAGTCTTGAGAATGCCTGTCCATGAACTAAATTCTTCAGCGCCTACTCGCTACTAGCCTATTTCATGTCACAAGAGAATAAGGGAGCATGTTCGTAACTTAATTGAGAGCAGATTTTCTGCGGTTGGTGCATTACTGGCAATTGAAAGAATAAAGCAATTTGAACAAACAATTGTGTCATCCTCTGTTCTGGATTTGGAAGAAGGCCCCGGTGTAAGTCACTATTGGTTTGGGGAGCAGGTCGAAGGTACGGGCCTTGTTCTTCATGACAGATATCAATTATGAATCGTCACAAACACGGCAGCAGGGCTGAGTCCATAGTTACACCTCCATTCGCATGCATACGCCATGGGGGGTTGTCTAGGTCAAAGATTAATGTCTGCGAGGTGAACATACATGGCTGAAGTATTAACAGCCCCCAATATGAGCCTTGGGACTGTCCAGTAGTATTGTATGGCAAATGCATATCGAGTACCACGCTTCAGCTGAAGCGAACTGGATGTTAGATTCATCTATTTTGAGCCATGTATGTACGAATACGTAAACTTAAGTCTGCCATCTCGGTATCTTGATCTGACTGGATGAACCGAATGCGTGGATTTAGGTAAAGTTCAATGCACACAGCTCTTCAACCTCTTTACAACCTGGCTCGAGTCAGAGTCAGCGTTGCGCCACTCTCAACTATTATATAACTGGAAATGCAACTTGTCAAGGTTGGATGTCAAGCGGAACCGTTAGCCGCCGTTGTAGGCGTGAACTCATTTGTCCCCAATGATACGGCAGCCTTTTGAAATCTATCTCAAGTGTAAGGGGAACCAAAACTCATTCCACAACCATCGAGATGGGCCCCTCTCATGGCGATCCCTCTTCATGGATGGTCAAGATGGTGCAGAGACCTTCGGCCCCTGTATTACACTTGATACTAGTCGTTGACATGCATGTCTGGGCTCACTCGAGCGTCGGGAGGATCAGTCTCTTCCCCAAACGTGGTGCAGATCTTATCTTCCGTGGGTAACCCCTGCGAGATAGCCTATCCACCTACTGCTGTACTTTCTTCAATCCCATGCCCCTGTTGGGAGAGCATGGGCCAGGTTAGTGGTCCCTTGTGTAACATGACAAGTGATGTAGACTACCCAACGCGGCTCCTGGGGAAATGAGCAACTACCAGAAACTCATAGCGGTGGTTTAGCTGACCCCTCCGATACCTATAGTTTATTTTGTCGTCGAGGAATTATGATGCTCCTGTGGCGCACATAGAATAGATGCCCGGCGAGGCAACTCGTGGGTCGGGTTCAGCTCCGACGCATCTCATCCACAAGGATCTCATGGCTGGTCTTGATCACGCCGCGGGAATTTATCCGGGGCGCCTGTTGGAGTGGCTTAAAACTGAGACAATAGTCCGGCGCCATGCCAGTCGGTGGTGAACTAAAGTGGAAATACGTCGTATGCACCAGGGCACTATTCGAGCATGCGGACGGCACTCAAGTTAGCCGATGCCCCTCTCTTTTTCACTTGGTTGATCCTACAGGGGCTGTTTGGTAATATCCTGGAGCAGACTCTCGCTAGTAATTCGCGATATATCAGGAGTAAAGTTGCCCATCAGCTTATGGTTGCCCTGACCGCCGTCGGGCCTATACCATTGCTATGACTGGGGGGCGCATTGAAGCATCAGGATGCTCTTGATTTCCGCACATCCTAGCCTTATTGGAACCTACAGAAGACGGCGATAAGATCAAACTCATTCTATTATAAATACAAGTGCTTCCCAGGCAAAAACGACCCTCTGACTTTTGTAAATTGTAAATATTCAAACATGCCACATGACGGGGGTATATCATTCGCATCATATAAACAGAAAAAGGAACATCCGCCGATTATAATATAACATTGACGCACTGAACATAATAAGCTAACTGTCGCTGGTAGATGGAATAGCGTGCCAAGTACAATTCTTGCACGAACGTTGGTTGCACTCGCAACACAACGTGTTGTTGCTGAAACTGTTTTCAACAGCACAATTACACTATTTGAGTATGTTAGTTTAGTTGTGATTGGCATTTGGGCTGGAGCTCTACTCACACATGTCCACATATACATATCCTTCTTTCGACCTCGGCGATCTTCACCACTGTTTTCTGTTGAGACAGTGCTCTGAGGAGATATCGGGTCAGATGGGGAGGATCCAGATGAGGATCCAGACTCCTCTACCTGGGGGGGTGAGGGGACAATCCTGTGATCCTTCTCATGTATCCACTCGCTGATGTCTTTCTTGGGTACACGACGACCAGAGAAATGGTCGTCGATGTGATCGCAACGTTTCGCCCAGGTGTTGTCCGTCTCTTTAATCACAACAGTTTCCTGACAGAAGCCACACCAAAAGTGAGCATCGCAGTGACGACCCTTTCGACAACCTTCAACTTTCTCTTCGAGCTTGCTAGTATCTGTAATCTCATGCTCCTTCGAAAGATGGTTCCGGAAGCTCTCACGGCGGTAGCAAACCTTGCCACAAGATTCAGCAGAATCAGACTTGGCACAGTCGCATATCCATGTCTCAAGCTGGTAATGCTGGATGCTTTCATGTCTCTTCCAATCGTTCTTGCTTCCAAATGTCTTTTTACAATCGGCAAAAGTGCAACCGTACGGCTTTGAATGCCTCTTTTGGTGTTTCCTATAGAAATTGTAAGCTTAGGCATTCATCGTGTTGGCCAATAACACTTACTTCAGCTCGCACAGACGAGGAAATACTTTGTCACAATCCTGACATTTGTGAGGGTGTGTTTGGCTCTTGCTGCTCACTGTATCAAGTTTTGAAGCCTCCTCCCCGAGGCCTACGAACCGCTTCTTCAGATAGCTTGCGATAAGTTCTTTGGGTATTTTATCAAGAAGGTCATCGTATGCTGATTCTGTGCTCACATCGGAGGGGGTTTCGCTTTCTTTCTCATGTGGGGGAATTGCTTTAGGAGTTCGTTGGGCTTCGTCAGCGTCAACCATCCTGACATCAGCCTGTTGGCTTCCTGAGTCTCCGCTATTGCAAGAGACGTCTGTAGTTGTTCTTTTACCGTGCTGCACGCCGTCCATAGTTTCTAGTGCAACATCGTCCGGCTGTTCGGCTTCAGAAGCGGTGGCATCGTCACCAGGCGCATCCTCCTCAGAAGCGGATACCGGCCATTGATTAGATGGCAGAGCACTGCGTCCATGGATAATGCCAGGGTGAATGAAGTTCTCGTCTCCTTCTCGTACTGTTGCAAGGCTTGATGCATCTCGATCAAAAGATAAAGAGGGTGGTCCTCGAGGAAGATTATTGGCACCGGATTGGGGTTGTGAAGCCCGTCGTTCACCATACGACACACGGAAGGACAGAATTGTTGAGGGATGGGCCAAACCAGGTAACTGCTCTTGTGCCTGGAGATATGCCATAGCACTCCCTCCCACGCCCTCGAGATCTTGTGACGGAACTGGACTGTAGTTTATTAGCTAACTCTGGGTACGAGGGTAAAGTATGAGGCCAAAAAGGAAGGGCGAGAAAAGGCATACCGATGCACATATTCAGACAGGTCGTCATTGGCTGAATATGTCTTTGCATGAATTCTCTGCAAATGTGACCGGAAGTTGTCTGCCCTTGGCCAGATTTTACTTTTCTTCGCACAATTGCCAATATTACATACAAAGGTGCGACCAGAAACAGTGCGGTCGCTATGTACAGTTCTCTTATGTCTGTCAAGATCGTTCTTAGAAGTGAAGCCTTTCTCACGCGAGCAGCCTGTAACGTCACAGTGCCAAGGAAGGGAATGTTTCAATTCGTGTTTTCTAGACTTTATTAGCAAAGGGGCGATTAATATAGGTCAAACTCATGTGCTCACCTTAGCTCGGAACGTGTACGACATCGTTTCTGGCATTCACCACAAATCCAACGTCGTTCTCCACCAACCGGGGCAGTTGCAACGCTTGCGGGAGGATGAGGCCGGTCCCATTGGCCTTGATATAAGTGAGCATCGTTGGTGGCTGGTTGACACTGCAGTTGAAGGGTTTCTAAGTTTCTGTTGACGAGCTGCGCATCCGCATTTTGAGGCTCCAAATTTTGGACATCAGGGTCCATATCTTCGCCATAGGCAGAAGGGTTTCCAATGCTATGAGTCAAGCGGCTTCCATAAGCCGAATCCTCAGGGTTGGTATCACATTCTGACAAAAGTGGTTTGCTCCGATAGTCTTGATATGATGTTTGAAAGTTGGCAGATCCAATAAGTTGCGAACGGGTCTGGCCATCATTAGGCGCACCGAACGCAAGAGGATTCCAGGGATCATCTCCAGCCCAGTTTTGCCAAAACGGGTTCGTGGTCTGATGTCTCTGCTGACCCAGAGCAGACAGGTTCGAGCTCTGCTGTTGAGCCGTCTGCAGTGATACATTAGCGCCGCCTCGCTGGCCCTGTGGAGAGCTAAAGGAGTCCATTGCAAGGGCTCAGTTCCGGTATTGCTATCAGAGTAAACGGATACGATAGATATAGATATTGTCGAGCCGTACTGTGTATCCGAGCAACACCGAGAGTGGTAATAATGGAGAGCACAGGGATGATCGAGTAGATGAACAAAAGACGCCACAGCGATTCCAGAGCGACTAGGGCCTCGAGTTAGCCATTATATTGTAGCAGTGCATCATGTTCTGATCGAGTCGATAGACTAGGGGGCTAAACTAAAGGTCATTCGATTTTGGAGGGGACAACAAGGTTCTCGACCCAACATTGGCGATCGAACTGGGCAGGACACAAGGGAGAAACACTGCAACCAGAAGAATCAAAGGAATCAAAGGAATAAAAAAGCATACATTGGGCTGAGGTCAATAGCTGGGTCCAGCGCAAACAAGCGTTGAGTCCAGGGTCCAACAAGGGATCCAGGTCGGACGACTGATGACAGATACTAGCGTGAGGTCTGTGTTAAGTCGACACCGAGTCTGAATGAGACAGGTCGAAGCCAAAGAGATCCCCAAGTGGTGGTTGAGAGGGCTGGTTGGTTAGCTACACTAGTGATAGTCGACTACCTATTAGGCATACGTTGTGTTGTGTTGTGTTGTGCTTCGCGTCAGGGTGTCACTACCAAAGTAGTATGAGCCATGGGTAGGCTTAGAAGAAGGCAGGAGGCAAAGGAGGATGGATGCAGAAGCGCAAATGAAGATGAAAGTGGCGGGGGATGATGGGGAAATAGAGGAGGGAAGAGACGCTGTGATGAAATAAAGTAATAGGAACGGAGGCATTGTATTTGGCAAAGTACAATTCCGGGTGAGATATGAGCGACTCTGTCTTCCCCAAACCGCCTCACTTTGAGGCTTTGCGATGCATTTGAACCAATCAGCATTCTTCTTTCAACCCCCAAGTTGCTAGGCATCAAGCGAGGCAACCTGCGTTCGCCCGCTGACAAAACTGAGTAGAAAGTGCGTTTTTGCGAACCATCAATTAATGATGCGGCTGAATTTGCAATGGATCATCATTATGTCTAGATACGTCACCAGCATATGACTATAACATCTCCGTATAAGACCATTCGGTGTTCTTTTTCACAATTTGGCACTTCAAACCAGTATCTGTTTACTTACCGTGTCACCCACGATCATCATCAATAATTAGAGCATACGGCTTACTATACGACTGACTGTCCTGATTCACAAGAAAATCAAAGAATAAAAGCTCAGCCGCTACAGTTTCCCGGCACAGCATGGATTCTCAGATGTATGTTGTTGCTCATAGTCAGCCTACGGAAAACGCCTCTTATTGCAAACGCGCCAAGCTCTTTTTCACACCAAAACCATGACAATTATTCTCAATTGTTGATATATTCTATTATGGAATACCCAGCTTACCATCATCATATACCTCTCTAGGACAGTCCCTAGAGTACCCAATATAACCTGGTGCACGCCTTTATCGGCCTCTGGATAGCACCATTCTTCGTAACTTGACGATGTGGTCCGTTGTCTCTTCTCTCATCTACTTCTTTTGATCCAGCTCGATTTGGCCACATGCATTCGTACGGTTCTTCATTAGCTTGGTAATATCTGCATCTTGCCGAAAATCCCACTCTTTATCCTGGATCAAAATCCTCGAGGCCGAATGTGGCTGAACGAAACGATTCAAGATATCTATTCATCATCCGGCTCAAATGTAACTGGCGGTAATAACATGTTGGAGGATGAATGTATATCGTGCGAGGATCGTCGGCCATGCTTCAGCTCATGTCGAGACCCGTTGGGTTGAGAACGACAACCGCAGCACCAGTGGCTATTACGTATGCCCGTCCCTCTCAACTTGAATCCTCAGTCAATTCGAAACTCCAACACCCCACGACTCTCGAGTGAGAGGTGGCATTCGCGTTCTCGTTCTATGTTTAGATTACGGTGCTTCTGCATTGATACGAAATTCCAGCTATTGCCAAAGAAGCTCTCCAGCTCAGTTTAGATATTAAAAAAAGAAACAGAAGAAACGCTGTGAAAACTTCGCCAACAAGCTCCCCATGAGACACACTGGGTAACACGAGACTCGAATCCTCACTGACCCCTCGTTCGGATAATCACTTTTTGTCTCTGCAGCCAGCTCTTTTCAGCGCTGCAAGGAAAATGTGCAGCTAATATCATTCTGGGTTGCATATAGTCCATCGCATAGGTCGATTCCTTAAATATTTTGGAAGTCGATTGGATGATGAAGACCAAAACCCTTGTATCTTGCCCGACAGCTAGATGTTCCAGGAACCGGGGAAACGAGGAAACGATAAGAGAGTATACTTCAATGAACGAACTCTGAAGCCGGCGTCGGCTCTCTTACTATAAAACGTGCAGCCTTTGCCACTGATCAGTCTTTATCACTAGGTCTGTTCGCTGCCATCTACGGATTCAGTTTATTAATCACTTACTCGTACGTTGAACCTCACAATTCAGACTCCTTTCTGCGACTCAGGAAGCTCTTGTAAGTATTAACTGCCTAAAATCGAAGCTTGCCTAAGTAACTTAATCACATCAGGATCAGTCAAGGCAAAGGCAATTGCCACAACAACAAAAATGTGCGATTGGGAAGAGTTTCTCTTCGCATGCAATCACTCGACCCTCCGCCTCAAGTCATACTGCCACTTTGCCCGTAACGACCCTAATCATCAATGTTTTGGCGTCAAGGTCCTTCGCAAGTCATGGAGACAATGCGTTCCTTGCGGCAACTGTGCTATCGCTTGCCGGGCAAGTGAATCTCAGACACAGCATAACTACGATCAGGCACAGTCTTTGCAAAGACATGACGGATAAGTTTGAAGGCTTTCGATCAGTTATGAGTTTTGGGTTATCAATGTTTTATGAGTGTTGTTGGCTTAGGATTTCATCTTGTTCATCCCCCTTCTGTGAATGTGGGGTTCTGAAACGCCATTACCTCTATTTTTGTCAATCAGTTCGTATACATGAGTAGAAATCACCGCCGAGGTAATTATAGTCACAGCGCACGTGTGAATCAAGCATGCATGAACCTGTTTTTGGTCACCAAAGATCTCATATGTGACACGTAGTGCTCAAGCTTCGCTGTCCAAGTCTATCTATCCAGAAACCAACACTCGAAACTGGGCTGTCAGGCGTGGATGCCATCCCTGGCTTTTCTCCGACCAGAGACAGGCTACAAACCGGCCCCAAACAGCGCCACAGACGGAAGGATGGGTCGAAATGGTAAGGATTAAGATAGAAGCGCCGCGGTCCCGTTTTGTGTAACGCTGCTTGTGTGAGAGCACTAAGTTGACCAGACATGAAAGCTGTAAGGGGGTGGACTTAAAGCGGAGGATCTACTGCCCAAGATCAGGTTTGTCTCAATTAATTATACAAGGGCATACCGTGGCTTGAGCAAGAGAAGTGAGCGTTTGTGTCATCGGTCTTGAGATAGTCTCTCAGCATGTCGGCCAAAGTACAGGACCAGTCTTTGAGCGAGATACTGCATCTTAGATCCTTCAAGATTCAGTGGGCTCATGGCGGCGGGGAATCAGAAACTCGAATCACTGCTTATTGTCCACAAATAGAATAGATTGCAATGAAGATGAAGGTTTTATAACTTGACTTGAGTACTCGGAGGGCACTCGGCTAGTCAGTCCAAGTTCGTAGCACCTTCAACAACACCAACGACGTTGTACCGCTTTGAAAAGAAAGTGATCCAGTCATTCAATACGCCTTTTTCCTTCTCATCCAAATCCTGCCACTCTGGTCGTGCGTCCTCTGGCTTGGTCGAAGTCTTGCCGAGAGCTCTGGAGGCATCCTTACCGGCAAAGACTAGTCGTGACAGTTAGGTACCCTGTGTTGTAGTATATTCAATTAGAAGATTTACCGTTGTAGGAAGCTCCAGGAAGGTAAGCCTTGTTTCCAGTAACATCGTAAACCTTGCCCTGTTTTTGACGCGATCAGTCGTGCTCGCATCAGATGGATCATGCAACAAGTTGCTTGCTATGGGAGATCATACCTTGATGGCTACGTAACACTTGTTTCCATCCGCACCTTTTTTCGGATTAGCAATGTCCAATTCAAAAGTCACAGATACAAGATTAAGTCAAAGTCAGCATGATGCCTTGCTGAGCATCATGAGGGGCGGGCCGTACCGTTGGCTTTAGCGAGCTCTTCTCGAGAGATGATGTCGTCCTTTGGCGGGTCGAGGTTCACAGGAACCTTGGGTTCAAACTTTCCAGCCATTATTGTGGTTTTAGTTGTGATTATGGTGTAAGATTGAGTAATAAGGGAACAGGTTTGAATAGTTTTAGGGCGTTTCTCGAGATTCCGTCATATGCAATCTCTCCCCTCCCCCGCCAAAACCAAAGACGACCCTGAACTTTCCCAAAGCCTCGGCCAAGTCAGCTTTAGCGGACTCCGAAGCTGTCCTCCACTAAAGAATCTCATTGATTGGAAACGCACAGGCCAGTATTCATCTGAGAAATGGTCTGTGCGCATTATGATGAGCTCCATGTTAGCATCCACTTACAGCTTTTCAATCTCTAGGCTTGTCATCACCACCACAACCACACAAAAAAGAATCCCCGGCCATTGCTCGCTGAGGGACTCGTCAACCGGCTTACCATGTCGGTATCAGCAGTTGCATCGCTGAGACCCCTCCGTCGGAGGTGCTGGCATCACCCGGCTTCCGGCCTGTTATCCGTCCAATTACGGTCACGAACATCCACGGTCAACTTCTATGCTGTTGTTGGCCTCCGGCCGGACCAGCGTCGATTCCAAACAAGTAATTCGTCAAATAATCGCCATGATGGAGATCTTGAAGCCAGAAAGAACCAGTTGCCCAAGAAAAGTCAATCGACACAACCACAGATGACATTTCGCCAATTCGCTGGTCGTGCTCTTGCTGCTGGCCTACGTAGTCTTGTAGTCGCCATGAGTCCAACCGGTATCAAGACAGCGTTCAGACAGAGCCCAGGCGCAACCACACTAGGAATCTTCATGTAAGTCCCGGAGCACCCCCTTGGTCATTTCCTTATGGTAACGATATCAGACTCGGCGTGGTGTCAGTCATTGGCGCATACACCGTCTACCTCTACTTCAACTACTTCTACCACTACCAATTCACAAGATACCCAAAGCCCATCGCAAACTCCTTACGACGAGCTCTATACTATACCAACATCAGTCCCGATTCCGAACTGGCTCTCAAGTATTACAAGCGCGCCATGGATCAATGCGCAGAGCATGGCCTAGATCCCTACTCTGACGAAGTTCTTGGTATTCGTATCCAGACTTCACACTGGCTGCAGAAGATCGGAAATTACAGCGGCTGCTTGCAGGTTCTTGAGGGTATCCTTGCCGATTGCAACAGGTGGATTCGGGTTATGGAGCAATCCGTCAAGGAAGGCAAAGTCAACGATGACGGCAGACTTGTCAAGCCTGCATCCGAGACGCCTGAGGCCTCTTCGACCCATGTTGCGAACAATGCCACTTCTCCCAATGAACAAGAAGCGACTGACGGGGAGTTCGTACCAGAAAGCTTATGGCATAAGAGGCAGCGTCTTCTTACTAAGACTGTTGGGATTGCGATCAAACTTGGAGAGCTATACGCTGACGAACACGTTCTTGACCCTGACAACTCTCAGAAGCACCTCATTTGGGCTGTTGAAACCGCTTTAAAAGAATTCCGTCGCCGCAAGGAGGAAGGTATCAAGCCTGGAGAGGGTGACTGGCTAAGCCCAGAACAAATGGGTGGCGCTATGGAATCTTTGGGTCGTGACTATGAGCGCAAGAACCAATTCCACCTCGCGATCCCTCTCTTCTTCCAAGCTCTTCGTCTTTGCGAAACGCCCTGCCACCGCGCCATCATTATGAACAACCTCGCTGCCAGTTTCGCCCAACATCCCATATTTGTTCCGCCTACCAGCGAGCCCTCTGAGATGATTGAGGAGCTGCATGACTCTGCCATGCCCGCGACTCGAAAAGAGTGCTTAGAAGCTGCGCAGAACTGGGCCAAGAACGCTTATAAGCATGCAAAGGATGTTAATGGCGACGAGCGTACAGACGAATGCGACGAGGCTTGCGCTGTTGCTTTGTGTAACTGGGGCGATGTCGCAGCCATGTTGGGCAACAATGACTTGGCTCGCAAGAAGTACAAGCAGTGTATCGAAATGGCGGGCAAGCTTGGCCTTCCACATGCAGTGAAACAGGCTCAATCAGGACTTGCTAAGCTGACCTGAAAGCAAAAAGAAGACATATGAAACACTTTCTCTCCCCTAAATAGAGCATCTCGAATGTCTTCGAGAGGAAGCGCATGTACATCAACTAGGCTTAGCCATGTAACAATAGGATGATAGATGAAATAACAACGCGCCAATGATGACCAGAGACATCTGTCCCAGAAACTCCACAGGGCAGCAGCTTTTGTTGATTATCATATCATTCTCAACATGACTTGGCATTTATACTTGTTTACAACACAAAGTAAGATCGTAATTTCCAGACAGGAAATGGTATCTGACAGTTAGTTCTAGAGCCCAAGTTGCATTCCATTCATTATTGGATTCCTTAAAAAAATATCCCATACCTGAGCTCCTAACAAACCCAAATCCTTGGAAACACCGGTACGCCTAGCGATCATGCTATTCATTGCCTGTCTGAACCAAACTTCGGCCCAAAAGGCCTATCCCATCTTCTGTCGCTTTGCTTCCAATCCGCTTGCTACAGTTGGTGCTGTCCCTCCATTTCCGTTAGCAGGGAGGTCGGCTAGTGCAGTTCTTCCATCCGCTGGAGGGGGTCGTTTCATTGCTGGTGGTCGATAGCTGCCCCTATTTGCGAGTGGACTGCCGGGACCAGAAGGGGCGCCAATTCGACGAGTCTGATCGAGCGAGGGGTTTATGACATTTCCGCGTGCGCTCTGGGAGCTGGACATGGATGGCCGCACTGGGGTAAAGCTATTCGTGTTAGAGCGTGCAGCAGGTGCCACTGTTGCTTGACTATTGGTCGGGGCAACATGTTGGCCATTCTTTGCAACAGGCTTGGATGAAGTGTGGTCGATACCGGGGGTTTTTCGAATAGATGGACTTTCTGCCTTGGGGTTGAAGGCCTGCTGCCCCTGTGGCAAAGCAAGACGAGCATTACTCGAGCCTTCTAGAGTGGATTCCGGCAGTTGATTCACGGCCTTTGCAGAGAAGAACCCTACGGTTTCGGGCATGTTTTGAGGTCCATTGGGTGGTGGACGAGGGTTGCCGATCTGGTTTGGAGTTGTTCGTCCCGAAGGTCCACCTTGTTGGCGATTGGAAAGTCTGGCTCCACCATTGGGGGGGTTTGGATGTTGCTGTCCATGTATCGGAGTTTGCGGTGCTCGATTCGGAGGTCCAGTAGGATTCGACCTGCCAGTTTGTTGCTGAATTTGTTGGGCTGCTGTTCTGTTGGCGGGTTTGTCATTTGCAGATTGGCCCAAGATTGATGTTGAAAGCATGATTTCGTCCGGGTGGCCATCTTCTGGAACACAGAAGTCTGCCTCGTCGAGCTCTACAGATATTCAGCCTCGATTTCCTCAAATCCATCGGAGGACAAGATACCTCCAAGATAATCGTCAAATGACTCTGCAACAGGGAGTGGCGGCACCGGCTCTGTCTTGATCAGAGGCGCAGCGGGTTCTGGTCTTACAACATCACGCTTGATGAAGTCAGCGTGGCGGTGGAGATTGTCTTGATCGAACTTCTTAACGGGCTCGGCTTTCATTTTGGTGACTTGTTTCACGTAGTCTTTGTCGTATATGCAGTTGCCCAAGACGTTACCAAAGCTCCTCAAGGCGCGTTTCAGTCCGTCGGTAGTGCCCTCCTTCTTAGCCTTTTCGAAAGCCATTGCCTTTCCTTTTGCGTTCTCGATGGATCCGTATCCTATATCCTCGTGGTAGGTGCCATCACGTAGTGTAATTCGGACGATGACTGATAAACCGATACTGACGCGCTGTGTTTGAGGGTTTTCGTCGGCAAAATCAACCTGAATGTTTTGAATGGAGGACGACCACCCGTTAAAGCCAAAGACTTCATTCGCTAAGGTGATACACTTCTCAGCAGTTAGGTAATGGACTTTGGTGCCACCAGGACCTGCACGGGCAGAAATGTACTCGGGGCCAAGTTGTTTATCCAGTTTCGCCGAGATAGTTGCAATGTCCTTGGCAGCCCATTCGGCGACTCGTGGACGCGGTTCCTCGAAAGGATTCGTCACTGCAGTGTGCTGATCGCCTGGACTGGGGAAACCGTTAGTGGTAAGAACAGTAAACGCGACAAGTCTAGGGACATACGCAGGCATGGTGAATGATTGAACACAGAAAAGAATTTATGTACACATGAAGAACTCGGAAAGTGTCAGCAATGAGGGTTCGTAGTAACAGAGCAAAATTGAGACAGTATAGAGTGAGGGCAAAACTTCGCCAGCAGTGGCAGGCTTGATATTGATTAATGAGCAAGAGCGCGTTAACGGTCAATCCAGGCAGTCGCGCCTCCACTTCGAGTGACGGGAGAGCACGTGACACTGCTTAGGCAGGCCCACATGGAAGGCAAGTCACCTTGGTCAGGTTGGTAGCCCGTCAGGTACTAACCTAAGGTAGTACAGAATTCCTGTTCCATACTAGTACGAGTGCTCCACCGACTCCCAAGACTTGTGTGCAACTGTAACCAGATTGTCGAGGGTCCACGATTGCCCCTCATGTCTCGAACTGCTTTGAATCTATTCAAATTAAATGACTTCGGCAACTTCTTGTTCCTAGACCTTAGTACCTCCATCATGGATTGGATACCTTGTCTCTGAGAAGCGAGAAAACTCAAGACTTCTATCCTACATGATGACAAGAGAATTACGGTAAGTTCAGTATAGATTCAAGAAGATTGATTTGGTATATAATCAGTCTTTAGACTAGATGGCTAGTAATTTTGGCATCTTAAGTCAAGATCAGAAGTTTTCTTGCTCCCTAAGGCCTGTGACACTTAGTACCTAGTTTTGATACCAAGGTTACCGTCTTCAAGCTCAAGAAAAGGATGTCGATGACAGTGAGAACACCTCACACAGGATTGCCATTTCTTGAAACTGGAGGGTTGGAAATACACGAAGCTCGAGACGCAATTAGAATACAAATACCCATCATAAGTTAGGGCTGACCTGGTTTACATAACATAGTGTTCGTCTTGGACCTTTTTAGCTATAGAGGTTTCCTCTTGACGACAAAATAGCTTGTGAACAACCTAGTTTCAACATTTGCCTTATCTGGCAAACATTCCTTTAATGCATTGAGGTCACCTAGATGCGGTTATCAGTCTATCCCTTTCGGTTTAGTGATATGGACGGAATAGAGCCGGATCGTCTGCATAATTCCACGGGATCTGAAAGACAGATAATATTTACTCCACGATATGTCCTGGTCAGGGTGACATGTTAGGCTAACAGGAAAAAAAGTACATGCAGGAATATCAACAGGTTGCATCGACACGTATCCAGTGGTGGTCGACACAAGAAACCATGAAATGAGGTTCGTCGAGAACTGTCTGCAAGCTTTCTGCAAAGACTGTCAAGATAACAAACGAAATATATCAAATATCTACATACAGGCACACGCAGTCTGTCTGCGCTGTCGGGGTTGCTTGGGAAATCAACCAATCCGTATAACAGTAATCCCTACTGGTTCATAAGTGAAGGAAAGGGATATAAAAATGCACGCAAAACGCCGACCACCCTGCCGTAAAATAAAGAAATGGGTGCCTCAAGTCTATGCCGCCAATGCTGCCAAATGAAAGTCGTCGTAATGATTTGGTCGTAATATGTGCGAAGATGACTCGTCCGGTGCGCCGCGATATGCAATCATTATCTTGAAGAGCTCCACGTCACAACTGTTTCTACCAGAGCCCAACTCTAACGGGAGCTCCGTAGGTACCAGACATGAGCTGGTTGAGAATAGAATTAGGGTCAGAGGGCCCTCCAGCTCCTGGGTTTGCATTGGCGCCTATCCATCCAACACTCGTGGACATGGTGTTGATTGCTGAGGCAAGACGATCACCGGATTGTTCATTGTGTCGAGACAAAATTTGGTCCCATCCTCCAGTATGTAAATTAAGACCGCCAGCCCTCTTGCCAGCCTCGTTGATAACGAGTGCCCATGCCTTCGATATTTCTTCATAAGCAGTTTCCTTGTGGTGTCGGTACGTCTGCGGCTCCCAATTGGGAAGTCTATGAATAATGTTTGTGGCCTCATCCAAGAATTC
The DNA here is from genome assembly GCA_013755755.1 of Fusarium sp. NRRL 25184. Taxonomy (NCBI): domain Eukaryota; kingdom Fungi; phylum Ascomycota; class Sordariomycetes; order Hypocreales; family Nectriaceae; genus Fusarium; species Fusarium sp. NRRL 25184. The sequence goes on along the minus strand of JABSSZ010000391.1, from coordinate 100,924 downwards.
AAGTGATTTGGTAGGCTGGGTTTCATTTGGTGGTAGGAATTGAGGAGTGAAGTCAGATAGTGCGTCAATCAAAGCAACCAGTGGCTCTTTAATCCGATAGTAGGTGTATTCCGGGCTAGTTTCGCCGTATGGAATAGCATCCTTCAACTTCGCCTCGTAACCTTGCAAAACTTGCAGGGCGGACGGAACTGAAGGTCGAGGAGCTTGTGAGACAACCTCATGACCAATATCGGGATGGGTTTCGCATATGCGCTCAAGAACGGTTCTTAGCTGAGAAGTATCAAGAGTCTCGAGAAGTCGTGGAAGTGCAAGAGGTCGACCGATGACTTCGTTGGATCGAACTTTCTTCGATGGTCGAGCTAGAGGTCGAGCAGAGATGGTAGGAGAACTCCTGGGTGACATGGTCTCATCACCATCCTCGTCAGCTTTCCGCTTTCGAGAAGCCATACTGTGAAAGGGAGGCACTAAGTGTGTTAGTGGCGAAGAGCAGTTGGGGTGGAAGAGTTGAGTGAGTTATCGCATCTCGAATGGGGAATGATTGAGGCACGAGAGCACTTACGGGATCGCTGAGGTGAGAGACGGGGATTTTCGTGTTGATGAGGGAAGACAGGAGGCTGAGGCGAGAGCAGAACGTTCATGTTGACGCAAGTTCCAAAAGCATCCGATGGGACTCGGGAACGATCCTTGTTTAACAGTCAATGAATGAATAAATCACTCAAAGACAGTGCAAGCTGGCTAAGCCAAAATTGGTGACGAATATGTTTGCCGATAAAGAGGGTTTGTGTGTTGGCCGTCAAGACACCAGTGGTGGTTTCGTAGTGCTGGACGTCGAGAACCAAAGTTCCAAATTCTATCGCCGGTTGCGAGAAAACAAATGGGTCGAAAGTCAGTGTTAAGCGCTGTAAATGTATGATGGAAGCGTTTGCCTGGCAGAATTGCTATACCGAGCGATACGACATGTCAAGTGAAATAAAGGAATCGTGGCGGAGGGTAAATGGCGTAGAGGAGGGTTTTAAAAAGGTGGAGGAGGATGAAGAGGTGGACGGGACTGGTGAAGTTGGGGTTGGTCAGGCTTTGAATGAGGGAGAGTTCCAAGGTTCCAGTGTTTTTGGTCCGTTGTCTGGGGCTAGTGAATTTTGCCTGGGCCTACCTAGATCGACGGGGGTCACGAGGCATCTCATTCGCTCTGGCCACACCTGAGGCCCCCGTCGCAAGCCGCCCAGGCCTGGTAGCCACACGTGAACAAGGACCGGTTGAGGGGCTTCTTCATGGTCCCCAGTATTAATTTAGCACCTTTTTGGGCTCAAGTGGCTGTTGGCTGGTTTTAATTTTCCTTCACCGCGCTGGCCGGGTCTACAATTCTATGTCATGACTCTCGCAAATTTTTGTTAGGCGTCAAGTCAAGTATTTTCTTCGCGGCTTGTATGTCAGAAGTGTTATAGGATTAGAAACCCGCCGGACTCTTCATAACATACCCACCAATCAACACCGCGGCAAAGTTAAGATTAACTACCTTAAGCCCGGGCCGTCTTGACGGGGCCGGAACGGGTCCTTTCCCTGATTCGGCCGGCGACGGCCTCGGCGATGTATGTCGGGCCTGTATCTCTCAGGCCCGAGAACAATGAGTTGTGGGCATGAATGTTCTCATCAATCACCTACTTATCAACGATGTCGATAGATTGGCATGATCGTGATAGCTTATGGTTGAGCCGCAGGTAAATGATACTAATTATGATCAAGTCACGGATGGCATAGTTCCTATACAGGGCCTGTGGTAAGCTCAATTCCATGGATGATTCACCGACAACACTGCTTGATAAATTCTGCCATTGGATGTTTGGGATGTTTCTGAGACAGCGAATCCCCAGTTACTAGGTACCTATATTGGAAGACTAGTGCCGGCGGTGAATGTCATGATTACCAGCTGTTCGTCTTGCTTGCCAAGATGCGACTTGACAGCAAAATCGTATATCTGACACCAGCCTCAATTGTTTTCCTTTCTAGGCTGTTATCACCAGGCAAGTTAGCAAACTATAGATTCTCCGTGATGGCATCAGCCTGGAAGATCGCTACCTTCGTACTTCCCAATAGTGTACAGGCACCAAATGCCACTGCGCCCATCCACAAGCATCAAAGCCCAAAAATCGTCAAACCGGTAACATGGCTATTTATCTCATTACCAGTATCACGTTTCAGCACAGTTCGATAACTGCCCTTGTATGCCCTTCTAATCACTTTTTCAGAGGTTGAATGAGCTTACCATAAGGTGCTTGGGGTTGGCATAACGCTGAGAAGTTGATTTCCGATCAGTGCTTACCAAAATCTCACTAATAAAGTCTTTTCCTGTAAACTTCTCCCTAATTCCGGGGGCTGGTTTTTTTCAATGCGGCGGACAACGGACAACGCATTCAATCGGTCGGTACCGGCGCGGCAGACCCACATCTCCGAGTTTCTTATCTCTTATCGCAATAAAGCAGGCAGAAAATTTCTAGCAACTTTATCCTTAGACTCGTCTGTCAACCATCATCACCACAATGGCAACAAAGGAAAAGAAAGAGAAGAAGTCCAAAACTTCTAGGTCGGAACCAAATACCGAGAACCCCGAGAAGACTATCGAAATTGAGAAGGTGGAATCTACACAAGATGTCGAGATGGCAGAGTCTGAAGCCGCCGCATCCTCTTCTAAGCGCAAAATCGAACTCGAAGAAATCGAAGTCGATGTAGACGCACCCGAGCCCCCGTCCAAGCGCGCAAAGCGTGCGCTCAAAAAGGGCAAGTCATTGCCTTCGAAACAGGATAGCGATGACGAGAAAAAGGGCGATAAAGATGGCAAGGATAAGAAAGCCGTTCGGTCAGAGCACAGTGTCTGGATCGGTAACTTGCCATTTCATGTCACGGCTATGGAGATGCGCAAGTGGCTCGTCGATAACTCCGGAGGCGTCATCACTGAAGAGATGATCACTCGGGTCAAGCTACCAACCAACAAAGAACCCGGCCGGGATAAGAGCGTAAAGCCAGCAAACAAGGGGTTTGCCTACGTCGATTTTACAGAAATCGGTCCTAAAGTCTCCGCTATCTCTCTTACCGAGAGTGACCTTGGTGGTCGAAAACTTCTCATCAAGGATGCGACATCCTTTGAGGGTCGGCCCAAAAAGGAGCCTGAGTCCATTGAAGAGAACGCCAATGAGGGAAAGACCAGCAAGGAGCAAAAGCAGGATGTCAATGCCAGTCGCAAGATTTTCGTGGGTAATATGAGCTTCAAAACAACTGAGGACGATCTATACAGAAACTTTGAGAAGTGCGGCGAGATCGAATGGGCCAAGGTTGCGACCTTCGAAGATACCGGGAAGTGCAAGGGCTTTGGTTGGGTTAAGTTCCAGGACCCCGATGCTGCTGCATGGGCCGTCAAAGGTTTCGTCAAAATTAAAGAGGCAGTCGAGACAGAGGACGATTTCAAGGACGATGAGGAGAAGGACAAGTCGCAGCAGAAGCAGTTCAAGACACGCAAGTGGTGGGTAAACCGAATGCTAGGTCGCGAGCTCAAGGTGGAGTTGGCCGAGGATGACCAAGTACGGTACAAGAAGCGGTTCGGCAAGGATCGTAAGGCACTTCCCGACAAGGACAGCAACCCACGAGGTCGACCTCCGCCGCGCAAGTATGATCAAACGAAGGGCGCAGTCCGGGAAAGTAACGACGCTCATGGGGAGATTGCGAAGCCTCTCAAGGAGGCTGAGGATATATCTGTTGCAAGACTGACGGGCGCGGTTGTGAAGCATACGGGTACGAAGATGACGTTTGACTAAGTACAGCGAGATACATACTATGTTCCGAGATACCCATTTATAGTTCCCATGGCTCCTTGTGTCCGATGTGAAAAGATGTATGCATCATGAGTGAGACTTGCCTTACGCGTGGGGACTCTTTCGAATTAGTCGTTCCGTTATAGATCCGGAGGCCCCGGTGCAATTTCCCCGCATTTACATACCAGCAATCCTAGTCATTCCATGAGTGCCAGATACAAGAGATACAATATTTATTCGCCTCCTGTAACATTTCATTATGTACCAGTCTCAAATCACTTTCATCATGGACACCATTTGTCCTTGGTATGATGGCTTGACGAATAGAAGGAGAATCATGGCTAATGTATCTCAGGACATACCTTGGAAAGGGGAGGTACATCTTCCATCTTTATTGGCTCACCTTGGCTTTAATAACCGTTTGACGTTTCGACTACAGACTCGATGAGGCTCTGGCTCAGTTCCGCTCCTCGAATTTTTCATCCTCCATCTCCTTCGAGCTCCATTTCGCATCTTGTCAGCCCAGTCCAAACCGTCCGGAAACCATCCCGGACCGAGCTGCATATGCCCTACACAAGAAGCATAATGACAATCAAGAGGCCCAGAAAATCTTCGAAGAGCATATGCTCTCACTTGCGCAGCCACTGAAACTTCCCATAGCCTTTACGGGACCAACTGGTAACTCGTTTCCTGGACATCGGGTCATCCAACAAGTTCAGGAGTCCCAGGGGGCTGAAGTAGCGAACAAGCTCGTGGACGCGGTGTTCAGGTTGTACTTTGCGGAAGGCCGACATCCTGGTTCTGACGATATGTTGGTCGAGGCATGTGTTCAAGCTGGTATAGATGAGGGAGTGGCAAAGAGCTTAGTGGAAGATAAGTCCAGAGGTGAAAGGGATACCAAAGAAAAGATCAGAAGTACAGGTATGGATATCGATGCCGTGCCGACTGTAGTCATCGAAGGGCGAAGGAGAGATTTGACACTCACAGGCCTGAAAGAAGTCTCGGAGTATATTAAGGCCATGGAGACAATAAGTAAGGAAAGTTCATAATTAAGCATGTTCATAATGAGAGGCAACTGAGGCATCGGTCATAGCACAGTATTCGCTTTCAGTGGAAAGAAATGCCAATAGTAAATATATGAAGAAACGAAGGACATGGTATCGTTATTACAAGAGTTTTCCCACTATTTCCAGGCGCTCATCATCATTTCATTCATGTTTCTCATACTGCATTCACTTCATGAGCGACTGAACATCAGGGGTACTAATACACTCCGACTCTCCAGTGCTCTTCGATCCTCCATGACCATGCTGGGGCCAAATGCCGTACCAATGTCCCGGCCTGCCAGAAAGCGACATGCGTTCGCTTCACCGACACGAGGCTTCTTGCTATGGCAGAACTCGCGGCTCAGCTTGGACAGGACAGCCGCCTTGGCCTTTTGCAAGGCGCTCACTCTCGCGACAGCATCTTCAGCTAGAAGACGGTGGGCCTCTTCCTGCTCTATGTTGCGCTGAACGGGAGAAATACCTTCATCCGGGTCTCGACTGGCATTCTTCCTTACGCTTGGGTCATAAGTTGTGGGTTGCAGCAGCACAGGCTGGGGATCACTGATCAAGATGGGGGCGGTGATGTTGGGGACAGGAGTTGAGGGGCGGAGGATTTGTTCCTCTACAAATGGTTGGAGTCGATGACGTGAGGTCTTGTGGCGGCGAGGTAGGGAGTGTTGGGAGGACTTGGGTGAGGGAGACGGTGTGTCAAGGGCACCCTCAACACTGCTGCGATGCTTCCGTCTGCGGCGGCGAGAGCGTTTCTTTCTAAGTTTTGTGCTGAAGCCGGCATCTGATTCATATACAGGGGCAGAAAACTGTTCATTGGCAGTGATCTCTTCGGTAGGGTCATCAACGACTTCGTTTTCAATGTCGCCGAAGGGGAAGCCACCGAGGTCCATGTCCAAAAGCTCACGACTGGCGGCAGTTACAGCAGCACTTGGGCTAGGAAGATGTTCTGAGCTGGGGCTTGTGACAAGACTGTATTCTGATTGGGCGGTCATGCTGTTGCTTCGAGACCAGGAATCATCAGTGTCGATGGGCGCAAGGACATCGTCCCAGTTACCATTGTCAGCAAGAACGACACTCTCGAAGTCGAATTCTTTGACTGTTGGGCGGTGTGAGTTGATCAGGTTGCTGAGCTGAGGTGCGTTCATAACAGCGTTGCGAACTTGAAGGTATCGCAATTTTGGGAAGTAAATAGCCCCCTTTCCAGGAGTCTCAGGTAAGGGAGACATAGGAGATGTGACCTCGTGGAAAAGTTTCTTGGAGGCACGGGGCGGTGAGAACAGGGGGTCAGAAGCTAGAGCAACTGGGCAAGGCCCTTTACGACCAAGCCATGTGAAGGCGAACTTCTCTAGGTTGGGGGCAAATGTGCGGACGTATTCGTCCAAGATCTTCAAATGATCACGACCTGGCGATTTTCCATAAAAGTCCCAAGCATCCACCGAGATGGAGAGCTTGTTGATCTGGCGCCAGCGTCTTCCAGCCGATGGGACAGTTCCAAAGCCGTTGACGTGACGAAGGTAGTTGAAAGCCGCAGGGTGCAGTTGAGAAAGGGACAACTTGTGAAGCTTCTCTAGAGGAGCACGCTCAAGGGAGATACGCAAGCTGATAAGAGCATAGTCGACAATGTCACGGCGATATCGCTCTCTAGGATCCTGGCCAGGACATCTGATAGTCAGATGGCGCATGTTGGTCAGACTGCGCATGGCGTTGATAAAGCTAGGGACATTGGTGGCAGCATGGAAGAGAGGAGGGTACTGCTGCGTAAGGATGTCACCAAGCTCAGCGTTGGCGTACTTGGGCCGAGAGAGAACAGAGCCCATGCTCGTGTGAGGAGTATATAGGAAGCATATCTCGTTACCAGAAACTGGATGAATGAGAGGAGGAAGGAAAGTAGCGTCCGAATGGGGGAAGTAGAAGGTAAGATGCTCAATATGATGGCCGATACGAGCGAGAGCAGCCACTCGAGCTGATTTGGTAAATGTCGAGGCTGAGAAGGAGACGTGTAGGCGGGTGAAGATACGCTTAGTAAGAAGGTTGCAGCAAGCCGATGAGGATTGACGGATGTTGCAGAGATCATTCGATGAGAGGTGAGGAAGAAGAGAGTCCTTAATGTGGTCACTTCTCAAGATGGCGAGAAATAGTTGTTCTGTTGAGGATGCCATTGTAATCGCATGTCGCGGAGGACTTTGGCCTCGTATATCCGTCGCTTATATCTGATAACTTCTGGGCTCTCAAGTGTCGGCGCAATCAATGTTGATGATAATGTAAAACGGTGTGATATCAATATTCTAATCCAAGATGAGGTTGAGTCTTTGTTGTAAGTTGAGATGAGTGTTATTCAAACAACAACAGTCAATAGAGAAAAAAGCAAGTAGAAGAGGATAGTAGTCAATGATAACGGTCTGATAAGTCAACAATTTACAGAATAATGCCAGGCAGATTTGTTAGTGAATCAAAAGGATAAAAGGATCGGGTCAAGTCATGAGCGCCGGGTCCGGGAGGTCGAGATATATCTGTATCTGTCTCTGTCTGTCTCGCTAAGGTCCCTGAGATCAGCCTCGTTCTTTTTTGGCTTCAAAGGAAAAGAGAAAAATGGAAATTCCACTTTCCCAACTCCATTCTCTTGCTCTAGCGTCTCTGCCGGCTGCAGGTTCGTGCATTGGTCCTATCGCGAGATGGTCACCCTCTGCCAGCGACGACTGGCTGTCGGTGACTCAGAAGTCAAATCACCCTGGTCGTGTCTAGATCGAGGTATCCATACTTGTTCGCGTTGGACTGGACGTTGTATAACTGACCGACAACGCGTTGCGATCGTTTCATGATTGGTTGGCTCACCGTGGTTTGTTCTGCCACTATCCTTGTTGCTGCAGATCTGCCGCGAGGGCACGATGGCATTGTACTTCGAGAGTCCTTTGCTGGCCTCGGGATTAACAACCACTGGCGAGACCAGCTGCAAACTCTTTCATTGCAGATGCTTCCTTTTTTGAATTTCGCCACGTCCACCAGGTCCACTCCTCCACTCCTTCAATGTTCGGTTAATCCTTCAGTTCAGGCCTCCCACATTTTAAACGCAAGTATCTTAGAAGTATATCCCATGCATCGGGTGTTTATCGATAGCGCTTCTAGATTGTGGAGATGGTCACGCCTTGGAAACATGCATATGTTATTCAACCAATCAATTGCGTGTCCAAGAACGCGGTAGTCGCGTTGTTTCAACCATGCCTGTCGCGCCATGATTGGTTATTTTGACAACACTCAACTTCCATCGCGATGTAAGTCATCGGCGGCAGGTTGGTATTTTGACTTTCAAGCAAAGCGGGACGGGACGATAGGAGTCAAGTTCTGCGCTGTTCTGTGGGTTCTTGGACTGCAATATCTCAATCTGGAAATCGTCAGAGTCTAGCTTCGCTCAATCTAGCATTCGAGTGTGAATCGTGTCATTAGAGGATATCAACTTTTCATCGCCGAAACTCGCATGTCTGCCCTAAACTCATCCAAGGACGAATCATGCAGGCCTCCCTCGCAGGCGAGGCGTAAATGCGCAACACACATAAAATGCATACACCACATCATTCTGCTAGCATGTCATCCATTCGTTGCCATACATCCCAGCCCATCACATCCTTGTTGGTACAACCTTGTTCTCAAAAATATCCATTGAAAGCAAAGGTTGAGAAAGCCCCAACCCTAAAACATGCATCTCCATTAAGCTTCTTGCTCTCTCTCCACCCATTCCTCAGCACAGCCCTGTATGAACAGGTCCTCGAGGTGACTACCTCTTAACACGAGACTAGTAAACGACACAATCTTGTCGCGTCCAGACTCGTGGCAATAGATCGCTGCCTCCACTCGGGGCACTGTGGGTGAGTATGCTTCGCGGATGTGATGCTGCATTGTCGCGAGCTCTTGTCACACAGACAACCCACCGTCTTTTCCTTAATAGGACGTCATTTAACTGGGTGCTATCCCTGACTACCTATCTGAAGATGCAGTCTCACTTTCGAGGGTCTTCGGTAAGAAAGCCAGTTGGATTTTATCTCAGAAACTTCCTGGTCCTTAGGAGAAGGGGTGATTTATTCAGTCAGGCGCAAAATCTCTAGTTAAAAAACGACTACGACCAGTAGCGGGCCCTGCCTGTGCATGACCCTTGTCCATATACGCATTGACGAGAAACTGTGTGATTAAGCCGACGAATACAAGATGTTTTCCATTCGTGTTGCCATTCGAGCTTATCGGCATGTCCAAGCCCTCATTCGTTCCATATGTTTATTCATAGCTTGAAAACTACTGGTATTCGTGGTTCACAGTTGTTTCAGTCTCGTCGTTTCCCATTTTGTTTCAAAGAGAAACAGCCAATATGAGTACCAGGTGCTACTGATGAAGCACATGCTGGTGGGTATCATAATCGAAAAGCCCGTTCGCCAAGTCTGGACAAGTCCCGCTGTGGGCAGACAGCTCGGCTTTTGTGCGCCAACCAACTCGTAGGATGCCCTGCTCCTAAGGCATCACAACTCTCCATCGTCTCTAGTTCGATTCCAATCAATGCATACGTGTTGGTGCTTCGTTCAAACCACAAGCATTCATCTGCCCCTCCCTCTGCCCCTGCCCCGTCCACGACCGCCACGACCTCCACGTCCACCTCCTCTAGGCTTGGACCCTTGTGGCCCGTTGCTAACATGCGACCTTCCGGGTCCCTGAGAGCCGTGGTGAGATGGCGGGGGGACGTTCCTGTAGTCTTGGATAGGAGGCTTCCTGGGTAGCGATGGAAATTGTCCGGACGGAGCACCAGGTGGAGGCGGGTGCCCAAAGGAACTTCGCATGGGCGGTAGTCCAGGAGGTGGCCCAGGAGGGAGAGGAGGCTGGACTGGCACGCCATTCTGTCTGTTGTTTCGTCTCAACACTCCATTCTGCATGTTTGGCATCTGGATGTTACTGGCCATTCGAATTTGGCCGATCGCTGGCTTCTGAACGCGTTTGTGGCCTAGAAACTCCACTTCCGAGTCGTCACTCTCGGAGTAGTGAATGTTGGTCGTTCGCGCAGCGTGACCGCGAATCTTGAGGTCGGGAGCTCTCGTGGTCCTTGCATTTTGCGGCCCTCCCGCCTCCCCTTCGATCGGCACTGAGCCGCAATCTGGGTCAATATATTGATCGCGGTTCTTCACAGACCATGTAGGATTAGAGACGGTATTGCGGTGCGCATTGCAGTCCGAAGAAAAGTGCCTATCACTACCGCACACAGCGCACGATGCAGGAATAAACGCAACTTTTCTGACTGTAGATACATCCGGGTAAAACGATCGCCACGCCTGTGTACACTGTTCCTCAAGGTGATCCATTGAGCTGCAAAAAACACAGGTAAGACCTTCTTCCTTGGTCAAAGCCAGTTTCTCAGAGCATTGGCCTGCTTGGTGGCCAAGTTGGCGGCATTTGTTGCATCGTTCCTTTTCAGGGCAACAGATTGTTGAGTGTTCCAAACTTCCACATGAAGAGCAGATAAGGGATGGGCAGCTAGGTGCCAGATGTGTATTCAGCCCACAAAGAAGACACATCTGGGTAGGATCCATGGCCGACGGGAAGTATCTGCGCTGTTGTTCTAGTGCATTATCACCGGTGGGAACATTCCGGTGAGTGTGAATTGGTGGTAAGCTCTGGGAATCTGAAACTTTGGATGTTGAGTTGCCATTTGCAAGTATATTCATGCCTGATGCGTACTCTTCTCTGGCATCTGCTCCAATCCTCTCACTCTTGTTTAAGGTTGGTTCGTATTCAGCTTCGCTTTCGGAGCCATCCTCGTCCCTTTCGTCAATTTCCCCCTCGCTTACGCTAGAAGCGCGTGAGTTTTTACCTTTGCTAACAGGTTCCCGTCGGGGTTGCCTTGTCACCCAGCTATCAAGAGTTGGCTGATTAGGTTCACAATAGCTCAAAGAATGGAGATTTCGAATAAGAGCTTGAAGTTCGCCAGTGCTTTCAAGCTCCTTTGCAACTTGCTTTGCATTCTTCCTCTTCTTGGGCTTCAAGCCGGCGTGGCGATCAATATAGTAGCCATAAGCAGAGTAAGTTAACGATGAGGTAATGGCATTACACTGCCCCGGATTGAGGGCGTGGAATGCCTTGGCCCAGTCCTTAAACCGTTTAAGCCAGGAGCCGCCTTTCTTGTCCACGAGGTTGGGTATTTTGAAGCTGGCCCTGCCTTGCTTGTAGTCAGGGATTTCGCCAGAATCTTCGGGTGCGGAGTCACCTGATGTGATTGACTGCGCTGAGGACTTGCCAACGGCTGTCGATTCCTCTGTGGGCTTCGATCCTTTTACAGATTGCTCCTCGATTCTGGGGACTTTGGCCGCACGCGCATGACTCCTCAAGCGCTTGGGCTCAGGTGTTGAATCATCCTCGAGAGGCCTTTTCTTGGCAGCTGCCGCTGCTTCGTCTCCACTGGACAAGTAAATGACCTCACCAGGGTCAAATTCTTCATCTGCCATGCCGATGCGCAACAGGGTCCAGCGCGACACTTATGCGGTACCGTCAGTCCTTGTCGAATCTGGGAGACGTGCCAGCTTGAATGCAGTATCGAATCTGAATCTGTGGGTTTCAGACCTTGGCGCATCCGACTTGCCGTGAAACTCAACCTCAAGCAAAATTCGCAGAGCCACTTGGCTTCTTGGAAATTGTTCGTGACTACCCTGGTCAAAGAAACTTAATCAACACTGCTCATCGACAGCCACAGGGAGCGCGAATGCATCCAGACAATATCTAGCCATAAGGTGACGCGATGAGCGTCCATACACAACCTCCATTTGGCTTGATGAAAGCTAGGGGCTTTCAGGTGCGAATGTAACTATGAACGTACCTGAGCGTCGCGAATGAAAATGTCACTTCGGAAAAGAGTTTGCCAGCAATACAAAATCGCAATGTGCACGGTTTCTGCAACTTGTGATGGTTCCGTGACTGAGACTTCAAGTTTCGCAAAGACAAGATGCGAAGAGATTATTTGACTGTGTCAGGGAGATGTGAAATGCAAGCTGTGATGATATCGATAAGCCCGCTGGGTTAAGTTAGATCCCCAGTTGGGAGAAAATTCCGCAGCCAGCCTATTGCATCAATTTCCGTGGCTATTTTTAAACTCCGAGGATTATCCAGGCCTTCAGGGTAACCACTCTGCCACAACTACTAACCTAGCCTTGTACGTACCTTAGGTATTAGATGAGTTACCATGAACGCCTGGATGTTCTGAGAGACGTTCGATATCAGCCGATTTCCGAGGATGCGTACACGCCGGTTGAGATACCGTGGGTCTCCATCAGCTGTCTTGCCCTCTGCTCCATCATGCTTGTAGTTCTTATGGCGCCGGGGACCATCAGTCGGTCAGAATATAGTCCATGCCAACATCACGTTTTCTACAACACTGACATGTCATTACACCCGCCAGCCCCAGATAATCAAGTGTGGTTTTTCCTCATCTCGGGTAAGACATGCATGTTCTATATATCGCACTGCAATCTCGCTGGTGAATCTGATACCCACGAAGCTTTGACAGATCTCGCTTACTTAGGCTTGCATCGTTTTTACAGTTCACGAGAAAAGAGTGACTGTCATAGCAAATTTCATATGTCAGGCAATTGTGCAAACCTATATCATTTAGAAATAACACTCTTGATCCCAGTCATTCACGTTCTGTTGCTCTTTTAAAACACCTAGACTGCTCTGGATGACTTTGTCGTCGCACGTCGCATTGCCATTCAAATCCCCATTCTGATTCGACTAGCCTCGTTCTGGTCAATCTTCGGCTTCATCTATGTTTTAGGCTCTCTGGATCTCAAGAGTAAGACCAGCAAACCCTTGCTCCGATCGAACCGTTGGCTTCTCGACTATAGTCATCCACAATCACCAGTGACAACGAGACATAGATCCCCAAGTTGGGTTGATGATGTCTTGAGTTTCCCCTGAAGAAATCCCGTGGGTTCCTGGGTCCGAACGTTTTATTGGAGGTCCCTGAATAAAAAAAACCCCGGACTAACCATGCTCCAGTGAACTACTGCAAGCTCACCCTACGACTACTAATTTCAGCACTGGGCTCCACAGTTCCGCCTAACCCGACCTACCCTGCGAAGTAGCCCCGTTACTCGTTCTGGTTGCATTGCGTGTCCCTTTCTCTTGCTGGTTGATAGGCTGATGCTCCTTTCCATCTCATGAGAGTGGCTCCTCCTACCTTGTCCACCATCATACGGGGGACATTGAATATTCCGTTCGGCGGCCCCTCTCATCTCGTCCAGTCCTTCCATATCCATTCCCTTGATCCAACTAGGTACTTTCTACTCTCTGCTATTGTCAACTATTCTATTCTGCGCTTTATATCTTCTTACTTGGCTCTATCATCGTGTCTGGCCGACTGCATCCGTTCTCATTATCCAGCATCAATCATACAGGCCTGCTCTCCTTTGCCCTTGCACTGGCCTCGCATTTGCCTCCGAACGCCTTCGCCGTGACATCATTAGGGGGAGCCTCTGCAGCTACTTATATTTGAACTCAAACCGATAGTGAAATCTATCCTTTACCGACAACGCAAACTCTAGGTGTTTGCACCCGTGTTGTTCTCCGCCGATTCTCCCCTCCTCCCATTCGATTTACGCTTTCTGCAAATTGACCCGTCAATACCGCCAAGCTGTCGTCCCCAATCTTACTCCAGCGCACCGTCTCCTACGACGCGGCGAACAAGCCTCCGCGCCGAGGCAGCATCTATCTCAACATGCCCGAACGAAACGCAGCGGGAGGAGCTGGGGCCCGAAGGAGGAGATCTAGCAGTATCCTCCAGGTTTACCATGAGCCTCCCGAGACTCTCGAGCAGATCAGCGACCAGGCTTCTCTGCCTAACCTCAACGCCAACTGGACAAATGCTAAAGGTATGCCTGGCCCCTTTTGCCGCGCATCTGTATACTCACTTGCACAATAATTCCCGAGAGCCACATGCTAACGTGTAGTGCCCCTTAGGTGCCTGGACCATTCATTTCGTCCTGATCGTGTGCGCCAAAATCATATTTGACGCCATCCCTGGTGTCTCGCAGGAGACTTCATGGACGCTTGTCAACATGTCATACATGTTTGGCTCCTACATCATGTTCCACCATGTTCGTGGCGTTCCCTTCGATTTCAACAGTGGCGCTTTTGACAACCTCAATATGTGGGAGCAAATTGACAATGGCGCGCAGTACACGCCCACCAAGAAGTTTCTTCTTGGTGTTCCGATTGCACTATTCCTCGTCAGCACCCACTATACGCATTACGATTTGACATACTTTACTATTAACCTATTGGCTGTCCTGGGAGTCGTCATCCCCAAGCTACCCTTTGTATGTTGCTTTGCCATCCCTCTATTTGTTTGCGTCTCTGCACCTATGACATGTACTCGTGGTTTTGTTTACACAACATACTTTCTCATGGGCGTCATATGCTAACACAAGCTCAGAGCCACCGAATGCGATTTGGGCTTTTCTCAGGTCTACCGGAGGAGTAGGAGTCCGAATAGGGAGCAGAAACAGAAGCAGAAGCAAAATAACTACCTTGGGACCGATTTGCTGTATTAGTATCAGAGGCGTTAGGGTAAGATTATCTTTGGCGAGAAGGAGAATTGGGGGATTGCGAAAAATAAGAAGAGGTCGAGGTTGTGCAACTTGATAGCGAGCAGTATTTACAACGCGACTGGTGGGCGTAGTGTTCGGTCGTTCAGCGGTAGCTTCAAAACAGCAATTGGATTTGGACATCGGCATATTTCTCAATCTTTTGCCATCCCTTGTTCCACTCGATGTTCGCTCCTCATCTATTACCTCTCGATTGATCCGCCTCTTACACTGGCAGGATGTCGATCGGCTCCTCCGCGTTGATGGGGAATGCTCATAAATATGAAGCCATTGGACTGTCCTCCAGCATAAACGAGTGCTTACCGCCTCATGGAGTCTTGATCATACGAGGAGGCAAGCCCAGAGGTGATTCCATGGCGAGATGGCGTTCCGTTACCCAGGCAATTGGCTTCTCCTGTCGTATCTCGTTGTCATATTTGCAGTCAAGTAAATGAGCACAAGTTCCCCTCTTTGCAAAGATCATTGACAGCATACGAAGTATAAATCAAGGACCTTGTCCCGGGTGCTTTCATCTTCCTGGGAGTTCTTCAGCTTCCTTAGTTACCAAAGCATACTCCAAGGGAAGTTCTCCGTTCCCCTTTGCGTCTACTTTTTACTTTTCAAAACATTACCTTACATCAACATCAAGCATGAGATACAACGCTTTTGCCTTCATGGCCCTCGTCAACGGCCTCGCTCAGGCCAATCGTTTCGACTGGCAGAGCGAGTCCAAGGCTGATGTTGCCAAGCACGAGCACAAGAACGCTGCCGACCCTGTTTTTAAGGTAGAGGTGAACGAGGGTCACCGTGCTGGCAAAAAGGGTCAAGTTGAGGTTGAGAAATTAAAAAAGGAGGAGGAGAAAGCTGAGGAAGAGGCCAAAAAGCTGGAGGAGAAGCTGCAGAAGAAAGAGGACGAGCTTGAGCTCAAGGCTGCCCAAGGTGGAGGGAACCGCCATCACCACCACACCCACTCCTCATACTCCCCTGATCCTACCTATGATCCTGTCACAAGAACTACTGGATATCATCACCATCACTCAGGTCACCTCCAAAAGGGCCCCTACACGCTTGATGGAGAGAAATTCGACTATATCCATAAACCAAAGGTTCACTTCCACACCTCTTACACTACCCACGCACCCACTCTCAGTCCTGGATGTGTCGGTGACAAGTGTGCTCGTAAGCCTTGCAAAGAATGTAATGGCAACTGGGCACAGCCTGGCTGCTGGCACTGCAAGGCCCAAGGAGCCACTGGTGAGGAGGTTGCTGAACAGGCAGCGAAAACCACCAAGCATGCTCCTGAAGAAACCAAGGCCAAAGAGGAGGAGGAAGAGAAGGATAAAAAGGAGAAGGATCCTTACGCAAAGACATATACGCATGGAAATAAGACTATCATTGTTCCTAAGGAGACCAAGGCCCCTGAAGCTACTCGGCCTGAAGCTCCTCAGATTGAACAACCTCATAAAGAGGGCCCCAAGGTCATTGTCATCGAGGAGCCCAAGAAGAAGCCTGAGGAGGAGAAGAATCTTGAAGAGAAGAAAGGGGAGAAAAAGAAGTACCCAGATGAGAAACCCAAGCATGAATATCCCAAGGAGAAGCCCAAGCATGAGTACCCCAAGGAGGAACCCAAGCATGAGTACCCCAAGAAGGAACCCAAGCATGAGTACCCCAAGGAGGAACCCAAGCATGAGTACCCCAAGGAGGAGCCCAAGCATGAGTACCCTAAGGAGGAGCCTAAGAAGGAGGACATCTGTGACAAGGTCCATCATCATGGCCAGCCCAGCATCTGTGACAAGATCAAGCATCAGCATCACAAGGTCGACGAGCCTAAGAAGGATAACATCTGTGCCAAGCCCAAGGGCTGCCATCCCGATCATCAGGCTCCTGCTCCCGCTCCTGCTCCTCACCATGAAGTGAAGCCTGTCCCCGCTCCCGTCCCCGCTCCCGTCCCAGCTCCTCATTACCCCGAGCAGAAGCCTGGGATTCAGCCTGCCCCCATTCCAGCTCCAGCTCCCGCTCCCCAACAGCCTGAGCAGAAGCCTGAAGATGTTCAGCCGGTTCCGGCTCCAGCTCCAGTCCCTGCTCAACCCGAAGGAGCCAAGCCCGAAGAAGGCAAGCACGGCAATGCTCCCTCAGTTCCCATAACAGTCCCCAAGTCCGGAGCCACCTACAACCGCGTCTCTGTTGGCATCGCCGTCTTTGCAGGTATTGCCAGTATGATGCTTCTGTGAGCTTCAAGTTTAGTCTTGTATAAAAGTGTGCTGAACGAAGAACAACTGAAAGGGATACGTTAAAAGCGGGAAGACGGTGTTTATAAAAAATTGGTGTTATGTCCACAAGATCTTTGGATTATGGCCTTTGAGATTATCTTTGAATTCATAGATGACTAGTAGCCTTCAATTGATCGTCCCCTCCTTTTGTTTCACTTCTCTCACATAATAATGATGAGAATAACACCCATCAATTGCTCGTTTGCCGGCGGGAATTTAGTCGGAGTAAGGATCGGATCGAGAGACATACCGCCGACCTGATGCTTTGTCATTCCGAGCTGACTTCAATGTACCAACCTCCACTGCTACCTAGTGCGGGGGAGGATCTCCTGGAAGCCCTGGAGGCGACGATCTCTACCACTATGGCATATTCCCTTTAAGGAAAGGCACGATTTCGACCATCTCATAGATCGTGGGGATATAGAATCTGACATTTAATCTTTACTGGAGACATGGCATTTAAATATCATGAGCCAGATAATACAAAAGCTGTTAAACCATCAAGTCGTGCTCCTGTTATCTTGGCCTTCAATTCCCGGCTGGTTGTAGTTTCAACTGGTCTTGCTGCGTTCTATACATTTGGCAGAACCCCCTCCTTCGTGGTCATTTTTATCTCCGAGCTACAGTACCGAAGATCAATGTATAAAACAGCGCCTTCGTTTCATTTATTTCCTCTGACATCCGAGGCCTTCAAAACCATTCTACTCCTAATCAAGCCAAGATGAAAGACAACAGCATTCCTCTTTATACTTCGCCCCAGCTGGGCCAAAAAGTTACTGACTACGCAGAGCAACACTCGACGCCGTTACCTAAGCACATTAGTGATTATCACGCCGATATTTCTTCTAATAGAGAGGATTCTTACTATATGAGCTCTATTTTTCAGTCTCAATATAACACCTTTCTTGCAAAATCTATTCGTGCTACAAGGGGTAGGTCAAGATATCTTAACATGGAACTAGATTCCTTGAGGCTTTTCTCATCATCCAGGAGAACCAATACTGATCACCATTCAATAGTGCTAGAAATCGGTGTCTATGTTGGCTTCTCTGCCCTCGTCTGGGCTGACGCTGTAGGACCGAGTGGACTTGTGACTGGCCTGGAGTTCGAGCCCGAGTACGCCGAATTATCCAAGAAGGCTTTCGCAGCAAACGGAGTCGATAATGTTGAGATCATCGTCGGCCCTGCTTCTGAGTCGTGAGTTATTCATATATGTATCATTTGACACCGCCAATTACTGATGGTCGAATAGTTTACCCAAACTCAACCCCACCGAGCCCTATGATCTTGTTTTCATCGATGCAGATAAGACTGGTTATCCTGGATACTTGAAGCAACTGCTTGAGTTGTCGAAGCCTGGTAACTCGAGCAGAATCCTTCGGCCAGGCGCTCTCATCGTCTCAGATAATGTGCTGCGTCGAGGGTTGGTTGCAGACGACAAAGCGCTGGGTGACGACGAGCTCAATGGCGATCAATTGAAGAACGTTTTAGCTGTGAGACAGTTCAATGATTTGGCACTGCAGAGCCCACGACTTGAGACATTTGTCCTGCCGTTGTGGGATGGCGTCAATGTTTCCCGTCTTCTTGATTAGTGGCAGGACTGTCTCGACTGGAGGACAATCAGGATGGTACATGGTTATATATATTAAGGTTAAATAAATACAAAAGCAAAAAAACAAAAACAAAAAAACATCGTCGTGACACATCCCAGGCTGGTATCGTCTCCATAGATCTTCAAACTTCATGATCTCGTATTTGGAAACCCATTTCTGGGTATTGGTATATTCCAAATCTCATTACTACACCCCCTTCATCTGATTGGCGGTAAGTGATTGGTTATGACAAGTATTGACAACACGAGTATTGAATCGTGAATTGGTTAATTAGTAGCGGGTGGGAGAAGAGTTGTAGGCTGCCATCTTCTTGTTCTCGCGGTTGCGGCGACGGCGGCCAGAACAGCAGGTGACGAAGACGGCGATAGTGCCAATAAGACAGAGAATAGCTGCGGCGAGGACGAGCCAGATACCGACAGACCAGTGAGCGCTGGCAGAGGTGTCTCGGTTGATACGTCGTCTAACAATGGAAAATCCAGCAAAGTCACAAGCCAGGGCAATGATAGTAACAAAGAAGGCCAGGAGTGAAACAAGCGTAGACATGAGAGAGCCAAAGATACCGGCACCGAGAGCCAGAAGGAAGGCAATGAAGCAAAGTCCAGCCCCAATAGGATGCAGGACCATGACATAGGTCAGGGCCTTTGCAGTGTCCGAGCCAGCATTGGAGAAGTTGGTGCCGGCGACAGCATTGGAAGGGTCGTAGCCAATGCGAGCGCTTGTACAACTATCGCTGCGGGTTATTAGATGACGAACTCAGACACGGCGTGTTCAAGTGATATGAACTTACCTCCCGCTGCTTCTTGTGACACAATACCCAAAAGTTCCAAAATTTACCCCATTTCCTCCTCGAGAGTTGCCATTCAAGTTGACCTTGAGGAGGGCTATGTCATTGACAACAGGAGCTGTAATGCTCACGACAATGAGCATGACTGTTGCTGCCAAGAGAAAAAAGGCACCGATATGGTGGATGAATCGTCCCAGACCCATTATGATGGTTATGGTGTGGTTTGGAAGTAGTGGTAGTGTTGAGCGTCTTCTACCCAAGTATTGCAGGAAATTATGCAGTTATTAAAAGGAAACTAATCCGCTTGCCGGTTGGAAGTGATGTAAGACGATACGAAAATGAAAGGCAAGAAACCGAGAGAAGAAGGCCAAGATATATAGTCATTCAGGTCGTAGGAGGGTTCCCGTGTCATGGATTCGTGAAGCCAATGCCAGGAACCACCATTGTGCAGAGTCGTTGCGTGAGACGTCATCACTAAGCCCTGTTCCAGGTCTCGTGTGTGCCGAAATCCGCCATGATCCAAGCCAAGACAGGCTATATCGTAGTATAGCATCCTCGTCGCAAGAAGCCGTCTCTACAACGTAGTGACGTAGAGTTGGTGGCTTTGGCCGAATCGTGGCTCATCTACCGGGGTGTGGGCCGCCCCGAATTTCTTGATTCAGGTGTCTCTTTTGTGTCAATTAGATCAATCTTGGCACTCTGACCCTGCATTTCAGACCAGACTAACCCACCCGGGTCAGATCATGTCAAGATCCTTGTTTGGAAGCTTTGCTTGTTTCTTTTCCCAATCAGCGTCACACTTATCTTGGCGTGAACTGTAATGTGGTTCAGAAAAGCAGGTGGGTAAATACTAGGCATTAATACGACGAGGAGAAATCGCTTGTTAGACTACTCGGTGAACCCCGTTCTGTGTCTAGCTGCTTGTGTAGGCATGGATTGTGTACTTATATCTTGTGTCTGGGTGCATGTGTAATCTTTTCTCCCTGTCGTTCACTGCATATATTGCGATAACAATCCGTACCTAGTCAAGATCTGCGCTATGCAGAGAAAGAAGCGAACCGCCAAAACATGGCTGAGTTAATAAGGTGGAGAATCGTAGAAATGTGTTGCGCAAGTGCCGCCTAAGCCTTGAGCAATGAAGCTGAGATTCAAATGTCTTGGTCTTCAGAAGTGGTGCGCGTCTCTTACTCATCCGCCTCTGATTTTGACTGCCGGCGGCGCTGCATATGTCGACGCTCCCATTCTCCCACTGCCCGCGGCACTGGCTCTCTAGGCGGTGTTTTAATCTTCGTTGGAATCCAATTGCGGGTTTGCACTCTGTCAATCTTTCTGGAATCCGTTGTTGTTTCTTTTCCGAAATCAACGGCCCAATGGCTCAAGCCCTTGGCTGCGATACTATTAGGGAGCGACTGTCGCAGAGTTGTTGAAGCAAGAGTACTATTTTCTGTGACAAAGTCTGGCCAGATTCTGGCGAGAAACGAGCTTGAGCTGCCCTTATGATTATATGCGGGAGATTCCGTTATTTCGATGACAAATTTGGTGTCTTCTGGGTTGGAAGGTTGCGAAGGCTGCTTTTCAAAACGCGGTTTTAGCCCGTCCACTTTGACAGCAGACCTTGGCTCCTTACAGGATGAAGGAACAGTGATGTTGATTGGGCTTGAACACACGGCTTTGGCGGCAGCTTCACTTTCTTTCATCAGTGATATAAAGGCAGAACCCTGACCCTACAGTTGACATAGTCAGCGAAAACAGCTAGTATCCGCAGAGTTCGAGATCAGCCATACCGGCATGAGTTTGAAGAACTCTACTGGGCCATATTGTTCAAGCGCTCTCAGAACAGAGCGTCTCTCAGCAAAATTGACTGGCGCGGGCGAGACGTAGAGACGTATAGACCGCTTCCCGATGTCTACATTCTTGAGATGAGTCGTAGCCAGACGCTCAGCTTTCACGGCTAATTGGGCGGCTCTGTAGGTTTCCGAAGCAGACATGTTGATGTGGTCCTCAGAGTTGGTGAAGTGAAGAACTCAATGTTAAGGAAATGACCCGCTACATTTCATATTCAATTTGTAGCTCGACTTTTCCTCCACTATCGGCTCGGCTTCGGTGGGGCCGGACCGCAACTCAGGTACAGCCAGAGCTCTCTCACTATTGGATCCATCTTTGTTGCTTTCAACCTGCAGCTCCAAACATTTCGAACCGAACGAGAGCGGCCTGTTGTTAATCCCCAGATGCCTTTCCACGTCTCCGAGTCATCGCTGAAAGTGTGACTTGCCTATTGATACGCTGCATTTTGCATCCTCCTCACATAAGAGACACAACTCTATTCGCGCCCTCACAAGAGGGCATCATCACTTTCGCGATGGCGACACCAACGCCCGCAAAGCATGCTTCACAGCAGGGCCGGACCCCCTCGCAACTCGCCGCCGCGACTCCTCCTGTATCAACTCCCTTCTCCAATCCTGCCCATGTCGTCTTTTCGCCCAGGGGGCCACGATCATCCCCTCAACAATTCAAGAAGTCACCTGCCGCATCAACATTGATGGCGCACGCCTCCAACGCTCCTCTCAACTTCGATAGCCCTTCCACAGCTGCCGCCATGGGCGCCCTTGGAATTCCTAGTGGGCTCGATATGGGTCTCGATAATGTCGGCGTTGGTGGCCTGGGCTCTTTGGGTGCCCTGGCGAGTGAGGACGACAAGTTGAAGCGGCTGGAAACGATCATAGCCACCTTGGATGTAATCATATTGTTCCCTATGTGATTGGACGTTTTACTAATTCAGTGTAGCAGAAGAAGGGACTTGTGAGCGAGGCGGGACTGGAGCGCCTGGCGCAGCGAATAGGACTTGACTGCCTTTCGGAGGATCATACAGCACCCGACGGCCGAAAACAAAGAACTCTTGTGATAGCAGGCTCAGCCATTCAGCTGGAAATCACACTGCATAATAATATTGTCGAGAATATATCACTGGCCTTCCCAGAATCTGCTCGCTCAGTCACCGACCATGTCACCCGAGCAAGCGAGATTCTCTTGAGGGACTTGCAACTTCTTCCAAACCAGAGCCCATTGACAAAAACTCTTGACAAGTTCGCAGTCAATCTCGAGCGACTAGCTGTCCTTGATAAGCTTAGCATCATCCCTGGTCTCGACTGTCATGAGGCATTGGCTGGTATTTATGTGAGCTTAGAAAGGCTTCACAAATGGGATGTTGCTCGGCTTCGTGATGAACCCGGAATGGGTGGCAAGCCGGACAGTGAATTATCTACCATGGCGATGTGCACGCGACATGGCTACCCCGTTATGCATTCAAAAGACCGAGTAGGCCTCGCACTCCAGTACTGGAAGGCCCTTCGCCTTGTACAGCCAACCAACACAAAGATGGCTTCATTCGCTTCTTCTCATGAACCGGTCTGGTCTCTTCTCATTGGGTGTGCTTCAACAGGAGGCATGGGTCACATGCCTGTTCGAGTCTCTGAGGACTGGATCTCCAAGGATGTGGTGAAGGCAGAGCCCTCGATGGACCCTAAGCGTCCCAATCTGGACTGGCAGGAACCGGATAACGTCGTGCTTCCGCACTCAGAAGAAAACAAGGATGCTAGCATGGAGATGCTCCAGCCAGATCTCTCAACAGCCAGGGTGCCACAGGTTATGTTCGTCGCCACCTTTGACCCTCCTGTCATCCTGCCCCAGAACGACTGGCTCCGGTTGCACTCATACGCCAATGTTAACGCAAACCCATTGTTTGGGTACTCCCCAACTTTCGACAGTCTTTTCTTCCCTATTCCCCCTGGAAGTGCTCAGGACCCTAGCGAGCTCCGGGCAATCTCTCGCAGCCGTGATGTCCGCATCTACGACAAAGATCAGAATGCTATCATTAAGTCTCATCAGAACACCTTGTATATCTATAAGCAAATATATTCACAAGTGGTGACTGAAGTTCCATTCTCTCATCCTCAGCAGCTTATCGAAATGCTCCCCCTGCTTCGACAGTATGCTTTTGTCGCAACTTTGCTGGAGAACAGCTTTGGATCACAGACGAACCAAGTTGAGAGATTACCCAAGCAAGGAAATACCGCTGCGCCGGTGCCGAAGTCCAGTCTAACTACCAGAGATGAGTTGGCGGAGTTTATGAAATCATCTTCTGTGACCGACCAGCATACCTCTGCTGCGCCGGAGGTCAAGCTTGACGTTACCCTGTGGGTTCATCCGATTCCACACCTTCAAGTTGTCTTCCCATTCCGAAATTCCACTGCCAATATTACCTTGAAGGTACTCGAGGATGGAATTGTGGAAGTCGTCGAGGAGAATGTCATTCCTCGTGGCGACGATAGTAGAATGAAGGGCAAAGAACTTACGCGAGCAGATTTGGGGAAGCTGCTAGAATATATGGAGGATCTCTGCAAATGGGCAGAATGGATTCGGACAAGACTTGCATGAGTCGTTAAAGACTTGACATGGTGGTTGGAAAGGAACTAGGAGTGGAACGATACCCTTCAAGTGTCATACAAAGTGGATAGGCGGAGAAAACTGAACGACTTATGCTACCATGACACGACAAAAGCCCGACTTCAATGTTGATAAACATAATAGATCTCAAAGCCTAGGCCTAGATTTAGTCATCAGCGATGTAGCACCTCAGTCCTGCCATTGCATCACGCTGCGACTTCCCTTCCTCCTTAATCTTCTTTACACGAATTACACTGTCGTCCAGAGTGCGTATAGTACAGCTCCCATCGCCTTGATCCCAAATCAGAGTCTCCAAGACAACCCCAGTGTCCTCAAGGAGGCGGACTTTTGCTCCATGATTCCCGATATCCTTTGAGGATATGGTCTCAGCATCTTGGAAAATCAAACGCTTTTTATCCCCCTTCTTGTTGACAGCATGAGTCCACACAGACCCAAGAACTCGTACCCTTCGCACAATGTCATCCCCTGTCCACTTAGTCCATTTTATATGTCCATCAGCCTTTGTGACCTTGGGCGCGTGGACGAGCTGCTCGTCGCTCAGCTCTTCTGCTCTCCATCCTGTATTCTGGCGAGGCGGCACATAGACTCCATCTCGTAGACCTTGAATTAACATTTGCGCTCCAATTGGTGCCAGGAGGCTTGTCAGTTCTTGGACGGTGCAGCCTGGAGGTATTGATATTCCGGGACGAGAGGTTTGGGACAGTACAGTTCCATGATCGAAGATTCTATGGTCTAGTGTTTGTAATGAGATTCCCGTGTAGTCATATCCTTTGAGGATCGCATGGTGGATGGGAGCAGGCCCACGAAGACTACTTTTTGTTTAGGGTTCTGGCGTAACTATGCGGCATGAGACTTACTCAGGGAGCAGAGAAGGATGCACGTTGAGTCCGCCGTATTTGGCCGAAGTTAAGATTCTGGGCGGGACGAATAGTCCGAAGGACACTGCTATCACAAGATTTGTTCCTTCGGGGAGCTACTGTTTTTAGTCACTGAGTTCCCAGGAAGTGGTCAGCGAGGAAGCACGCAAACTTACATCCCATCCTGTGAAGGTTTTGCGCTGGTGAATATTCAATCTCAAATTTTCTGCCAGCAACTTACAAGGTACTAAACCGATGTAAGTTAAACATCGTGGTTTTCTCATAGATTTGGCGTACCTTCTCTCAGTGTTTTGAACCCTCTTCCCATGCGTCTTGGCGGCAAAACCATAACATCCAACGACTCTACAAGCTTCCTATTGTGGCGATGCTCTTCATGAAGAGCTTTCAAAGATGCGCAACTGAATTCGTCGGATCCGCAGAAAAGAATGCGCAACGGTTCTGGCGAGTTTCGAGGCACACTTTGCGAGAAGAGCCTTCGCCATTGAGGAATTTGCACATCAAGCAATGCTCTAGATTTGGCAACGCTAAATAGAATCATGCTCTCAGTTTAGTATTGAGCCACTTGGAATTTGTTCGTAACTTGCAACCGTATCAAATCAGGTTGGCACCTGAAGTGAATATAAAACGATCGCGTTTGTTGCATCTCCGCTTATTTGCATTAGATTTTTATTTTTATTTTTTTTTTGGCATGAAGGAAGACCTCTCTCACTCGCTTGGACCGAGCAGAGCCTAAGAACGGTTCAGAAGGAACTTTACGCCATACACCCACTAACCCTTGCCATAAAACCTGGCAATTCTACCAAATTGTTCTGTGCTTTATTTGTTCTTTATTTGTTCATTTTGCCAAATAGGCTGCTATGGGGTAAAGGCATCACTCATATAAACACATCTGCCACATATAGGCACTTTTGGAAGCAAGTAAAGAACTGATAGGCTATTATGTATTTAAGAACTAAATAGGTACCTAGTAGGTAGTAGGCAGGAGCTAGAAGAACCTTGGATTGTTAAGTGATTGTGAACTGCGAACCAAAACTCAAAGGCTGTCCAAAAGTAATGTACGTGGTTCACAGACTAGATATTGAGTTTCTATTGCTGTCTTCGCCCGCATGTACAAATAGTTATCTGGCTAACAATCCATTACATAAGACTTTAGTTCACAGTCCAACTGCATTGTTATGAAGAATCACACTTATTGAAGCGATGTTTAGGTAGCCCCTGGCGATGGCAAAGAATAGTCCGTCTTGTACCCAGCAATTGGATTCAGACAGTGGATACCATGATTTATTTTTATTTGTTTAAAAGAGATCATCCACGGCCTTATCGGCATCTTTTTGGATCAATTCGATCATGCCCTAGAGTAGACAGTTAGGTTCTGGTGAGCATGGCTAAACGGGTTCACAAACCTTGGGCATGATAGGCTTGCCGTCTTCACCCTGTACATATCGGAAGGGCATCTCGGTACTCTCGTGTTCGTTGAATTTGAGCTCAGGGAAGTCCAGGTAGGGCACCTGGTCAAGTGGCACTGGTGGTTATCGTGAGCTTCCGAGCTGCAAGGGCCCAATAGGCGGATAACGAACCCTTGTCTTGAACAACAATACGAGTAACCCGGACGGCGGTATCTGTTGTCATCTGCTTGGGGCCAAGTCTGCGACCTTCAAAGCCCTTCTTTCGAAGCTCCGAAGTACGGTCTAAAAACTCCGGTTAAAATGTATCAAAAAAATATTTGTGAGAGTCACAAACCTCGAGGAGGATCATCGCCTATCACACAAACATGAAACATTAGTAACAGTACGTCAGCCGTTCCTCATGCTTTTTACGTACCAAGAATGCCTCCAAACAAGAAGGCATCAAAGTTCTCACCATCCTCAGGAGAGAGATCCTTGGCGGCTGATGGATCCAGCAGGCACACTCGCGACTTGTTGGCGGCGTAGAGCTCCTCAACACCACGCTGCTCAGCAGTGAAGGCGGGGTTGCTGGCCAGGTCTGTTGGAACCTGGAACGCAGAAGGCAAACTAGAGAGGATGAAAGAACCATGAGTCGCTTGTGTCTCGCGTGCAATGGCCAGATATTCGAGTTCGGACCAAGGGCCTAGCTCTGGGTCGAGATGCTCGACAATAAAAGTCTTCCCAGAGGCTCCCATTTCTTCTTTGTTCTCTGGCGAGGTGCAATGCTAAGTAAATATCAGTGGCGCGAACACTAGGCAAGTTATGGTGGTAAATACTGAAGGACTGGGCTATTGATCGATATCTTCTGATATTGATAAAAGTTCAGTTGCACCTTGAATATGAGACTTTACAAAAGTGAATGTGGTGGAGACTTTGATTGGTTTAGTTAGAGAGGGTTTTGAAACTCCCTACCTACCTTATCCAACTGTCTTAGTTCATAGGTCACCTGAAGCAATAGTGATCATCAGTAGATGCACCAAGGTTTTTATTTCATTCCTCCCGCCTTTCCAATGTTGAATATCAATACTTCTTGTTGATTTGAACTTGATCATAAACATAAAAGAATGTCGGAAAATGAAAACAGCAGAGTAAGCCAGTGGTGATTGATCAATGGAGGTCATGGCAGTCGACAAATTGATAATGCATACCATCTACTGGTACCCGTGCCACTTCGTGAGGGTTGGACACAATAGCACCAACAAAGGTGTTTCCTATTGAGTACCAGTAGGAGCAAAGTCAACAGCGCCACGATACTCAAAAGACAAACATGAACACACCCGCCAACACGCACCGGCATAGAGAAAACGAAGGCTATGTGTTATTGATTACGTCGGAGTAAAATAAAAGAAGAAGAAGAAGAAGAAGAAGAAGAGAATGCGTGGTACCTATGGACTCCAAAGTACCTACCTATGTAGCCCAAATTGGAGGCAGATGCCCAGTGGACCCCTTGTCCGGAGGAATTGCCTCCCTAGCTTACCTGGTACCTCATCCATTGCAACCAGAATTAAAGCGCCAAGCCACAGCTGCGACCAGCGACAGTACGAAAGCTACAGCATCGCCCCCACTAGAACCCGTCCCGGGGTCCCGAGGGGCCACCTCATCTCTCCTGGACTAGGTCCCAAGTATTGGATTGTCCCTTTATCAAGGCGCCTTCATTCCAACAGCAACTCTGATTGCTTTCCATGTCGTCGACGAGGAGGATCTCCAATTCTTTGTCTGTTTAATCTTCACAATCCGTTGTCATATAAGTACTCTTCCTTACTTTCTGTGTTCTTTTAACATTACCCGCGGCGTCCTTCGTCCGCAACTTCATCATGGTTCTCAAATCCATGATTTCGTCCCCGAGACGATGGGCCGCCCTTGTCTCCTTCTGCCTCGCGCCAGCTTTAGCCATCGCCGTAAACGATGCGACCACAACAAAAGCTGCAGCTGCCGACTACTATGTTCGCGACCTTCCGGGTTTGCCCACCGATGGGCCCGATGTCAAGATGCATGCTGGGTTAGACAAACTGTTTCCTCCCTGTGCTCCAGGCTTACTGACGCATCCGCGTGCTTTTAGTCATATCGAAGTCACCCCAGATACGCATGGGAACTTGTTCTTTTGGCATTTTGAGAACCAACACATCGCCGATAGACAACGGACTGTTATCTGGATCAATGGTGGACCAGGCTGCAGTTCAGAAGACGGCTCCATGATGGAAATCGGCCCCTATCGGCTCAAGGATCAAGACCATTTGGTCTACAACAATGGGTCGTGGAACGAATTCGCCAACCTGCTGTTTGTCGATAACCCTGTAGGCACCGGCTTCAGCTCGGTCGACACCAATAACTATATACACGAACTGAAGGAAATGGCAGATCAATTTGTCAAATTCCTTGAGAAGTGGTTCGCTCTCTTCCCCCAGTATGATCGCGATGATGTGAGCAACCTCTTCCTTATGGGCATTTCAATTTGCTAAGAACAACGCAGATATACATCGCAGGCGAGTCTTACGCCGGACAGCATATCCCCTACATCGCCAGGGCTATACTCGACCGCAATATGAAGAATCCTACAACCGCATGGAACCTGAAAGGGCTGTTGATCGGCAATGGCTGGATCGACCCAATCGAGCAGTATCCCGCTTACATTACATATGCCATTCAGAAGGGTCTGATCAAGAAGGACTCCGACGAGCACAAGCAACTGCAAGGCGATCTGCGCAATTGTGAAAAAATGATGGCCTCAGATGTTGGCCATGTGGATTACGGCGAATGCGAAGCTATCTTGTCAAACATGCTCAGGCTAACCAAGAACGGTGACGGCGATAATGCATGCGTCAACATGTACGATGTGCGACTGAAAGATTCATACCCCAGCTGTGGCATGAACTGGCCTCCGGATCTGGTGCACCTGACTCCTTACTTGAGAAAGCCCGAGGTTACGAAAGCTCTTCACGTCGATGGCATTAAAAAATCTGTCGGTTGGACCGAGTGTAACGGTGCCGTTGGAGGCGCCTTCAACGCAAGGAAGTCTAAACCCTCGGTTGATCTCCTGCCCGCTCTCCTCAAGGAAGTCCCCATCATGCTCTTCTCTGGAGCTGAAGATCTCATTTGCAACCACATTGGAACCGAAAACATGATCAGCAAGATGGAGTGGAACGGTGGGAAGGGTTTCGAGGTAACACCCGGTAACTGGGCTCCTCGGCGTGACTGGACTTTTGAGGACGAGGCAGCTGGTTTCTGGCAAGAGGCCCGGAACTTAACATATGTTCTTGTCTATAACTCTTCCCACATGGTCCCTTTCGACCTTCCACGACGAAGCCGAGATATGCTGGACCGCTTCATGGGCGTTGATATCAGCAGAGTTGGTGGTGACCCTGCTGACAGTCGCATCGATGGCGAGAAGGGGCCAAAAACCAGTGTTGGCGACGCTAAGAACAGTACTAAGACCGCTGACGAGGAACACCAAAAGCAGCTGGATGAGGCAAAGTGGGCAGCATACTACAAGTCTGGCGAAATTGTTCTGGTCATCGTCGTCATTGGTGTCATCGTCTGGGGATACTGGATCTGGCGTGAACGTCGCAGAGGCGCTTCCTATTCTGCTTTGGCTGATCACGATCTTTCCAGCCGACCCAACGGCCATCGAGCCAAGTCACAGCCTGGTGATCTTGAGTCGGCGGCTTTTGATGAAAGCGAACTAGACGATCTGCATGTAACAACACCCGGAACTAGCAACAGTGCTAGATTTCCAGCGAATCATGACAGGAGCGAAAAGTTTGTCACCAAGTACGCCGAATGATGGAAAGCCATAGGTCATGGATGGGCCTCGTTTCTACCTGGACAACATTCTTCTGGTTGAATAATTTAGCTGGCGCCCTGGTTCTTTAGCATAAAGTGGTTGGTTCTGTCACAATTGGGAGGTCTGGCGTTTTGCTCATATTCATTATCGCGAATCAAGTCAATTTTGTCATCATCTAAGTTGGTAATCCTACGCCGACAAACTCCGTATCTAGATCAGAGCCCTCCGTGAAACCTCGCGTTAAGACCCTTGTGTGACTTGCCGCCTGTGTATCGTGTTCCATGTTCCAAAGCAAACAATCCACCTGTCAAGTAAAGCTTGTATAAACGCCTGTAGTGCTGCGCCGTCAATGTCCATGAAGAGAGAAAGGTTGCATAAGTCAAAGTTTAGAGTTGCACATCGTTATTGAGCAGGCGAACTTCTTCACCTGGCTTGAAAGGAGGAAGGCCGATATAAGGGCATCCGTCACAACGGAAAGCGTCGCCAAGGGAACAGTTGCCGCATGAGCCGACCTTACCTTGCACGGTGAAGTCGATCTCGGCCAAGTCGTCTGTTGCCAGCTTAATGCTCTCAAGTTTCTTGTCGGCGGTGGCGCGTTTGTCAGCGTCTTCGGCAGCAAGGCGTTCGGCCAAACCACAGGTGCAGTCCTTGCAGGCCCGACGACGTTTGCCAGCCTTCGGTTGACATTCGGCAGCTAGTAAGTTGTCAGGATCGTATTCGACTGCGGAAGCACTTGCCGGGGTTACCTACGGATATTGGTGGGTCTCGCGAGATCCGCTTCAGTCATAAGAGTATCCTCGTCAATTAGGTCGTCGTCGTCAAGGTCGTCCTCGAGATCGATGAAGCCGACGCCAGCGGGGACCACTGGTTTTGGTTTCGCCTCAGTGGGCTTCCTCTTCAGATTTAGAGGAACAGAGCCATCTGCGAGAGGAGCGGGCTGGGATTTCTTCTTGCCAAACTTCAGAGTAATGGCTCCGTCATTCTCACCGTAGTCGGGTTTCTCAAAGCCACCCCGCGACGAAACCAACCCGGCCAAAACCGCTTCCTTTGACAAAGTGGGCTCCTCCAGGCTGTTGCCATCTTGAGACTGTAGGCGACCGCTAGGCTTGAGAGACTCGGCGACAGGACCAAGGACAGTTCGGTTCATCAAAGCGAGGGATTCGCCCAGCATAAAAGAGGCATCGGATAGGACCAAGACAAGATCGTAGGTGGAAGGAGGTAGTGTGACCAATCCTAAGGAGAGACGGTCAAGCATCTGGAGATCGGTGACGGAGCGATCATAATCGGCGAGGACGGATGTGAGGGCGTCGGAATTGGAAGCAAGAGAAGGAGGCGCCAGCAGAAGGGTTCGCTTGGGTGGCGAGGTAGATTGGACAGCCTTTGTGACAGGCATGACGAAGTCATCACTGGGATCGATCATGAGGGTCGCGGGCGCCATGGCGAATGAATGCACAGCAGAAATGCAAAATCAATAAGAGAGGAGGGGACAAGAGAGTAGAGGGAGATGAGGGACAGGACGTTTTTAAGATCTCTTTTAGGTGATGTTAGACCCAGACTTTTTGACTCGGCGGTTGCTAGTGTCCTGGATTAGTCAAAGAACGGCAGTACCGTGCACGGCCGATATGAAACTGTGCAATTAGCACTAGCATACAAGGGATTGTACCGTGTGGCCGGACTATCAGATGAACGGTACGGCATCTGATATCAGGGTTGCGGGGTCCTTTTTCTGCTTTTCCACGGCGAGGGGCTTTTGGCTTCTTCGAAGGGGCCCTTCTTCCGACTGCGGAGACGCCGAGTAGTTCTGCCGAATTAAACGGTCGTTACGGGAGCCCATCATATTAGGAATGGCTTTGCAATCATGCAGTCACAGTCAGTTATAGCTGATACGTTGATAACGAAGTAACCTCTAGGATTGGCGTTTGCTGTTTCCGTTTACATTTCCCGGAGATGCAAGAAATTTGTGGTCTTTGATGGCTAAGAGTTGCCTGTCAAACCATACGACTCGGCCTTTCTCGCCCTGTTTGGTTTCGAGTTCTTCTTCTCTTCCACACTTTAATTTTAGGTACCTGAGCAACGGGTAAAGTAGCTGACATATGATCATTGGTAATCCGAGCCAAGGGTGGGGAGATGACGGCTCGGAACAACCTACCGTAGATATTACAGTACGGGTCGGGAACGGGCGGTGGGCGATGTCGGACCAATCCCGAACAGTACGATTGCTGTTTGGTTTTGATATGCGCTGTTGCCATAGGTTGTCACTCTGCTCCTGGCTCAATCTCGTGAGCGGATGACACGGGCGTGGGAGCCGCGATCCCGGCCCTCAGCTCGTGGCCTGCAGTCTTCGTAGCCTCCCGTTTCATGTGGAATTGTGGGGAGTATTTTTTCTGGGGTATTAAACGTTGAAGGGCTTATGAGGTTACCCCCCTTTGTAATTGTGAGGCTCAAAGTGATTGACTGGTGTTTCGCGGAAAAGGCATGTTTCTGGTGCTGCACAACAATTTTGATACAGCACAAATCTCACCTGATCTTTTGTACTCAAAGCGTTCCGAGTTATGTTTTCTAGTCCCGTACAGTACCTAGGTCCTTCGTGACGGGTTATTAGTTGAATATATGACTTGATTTGATCTCGTGTTACGCAATCTGGGTGTGACAATGTCTTGATTTCTAGTTTTTGATTTCATATCATAGCAGCAAGAAGAATAATAGCTCAATTTTCTTTTAGTAGTATCAGTCGATGAGTATTTGTGCGTCACCGGTATATTCTCTCACTCGGTATAAACCATACAAGCGACAGGCGTTGCTGAGTACGACTAACTACTACGTGCCTAGATACCTACGTAAGTAGGGAATAGAAGATTGACAAGATAAATATTATTATCATCGTATGCCCTTCCTCCTGCTCCTCTTCTATCTATAGTCTATATTAAGATCTGTAATATTCCGATGCTTCGGTGCCTTTACTGCAGCCAAGCGATTGCCAGTGCCTCCAGCTGTCAGTGGCCGGCACATTTTATTTCTCCTTCTTGATTTCATCGAATCATGGAATAAACAAACGCGCATGTGTTTCTGATAAGTGCTTGCCCCAGGCAACAGTGATTCACTGCCTTCTTCCATCCTGCTCTTTCTCCCTCCTCCCTCTCCTTTTCTTCTTCCTTCCTTCCTCAACCGCACTTGCAATCCTCAACATCTCTCATCCGCATGAGAAGGCACAGGATCCTTGCGCTTGCCTTTGAAATATATCTATGAGAGAAGGCTCTTTTTTCTTTTTACTCTTTTCAACTCTTTGTGCCCTCGTGCTGAGAAACAACTTGCTGTTGTCTTTGCCGGTCGACGCTTCTGTTGGTAGTCAGACAATCCTCAATCCTCAAGGTACGTAGAAGCTCAGCTTTCTATCCCATCTCATATGTTTTCTATCCATCAAAATTCCCTGTCATCGAAACTGTCGTGAGAAGTTCTGCAGTTTAGCCTTGTGGCTATTTCACGTTTCGCACTACTCGTCGGTCTCTCATCTCGGGACATCTTTTCAGCTGCTTGCTGTTGGAATCCGGTTCCAAATTTATTTTCTCCCTCCTCGGAAGCTAGGGAGCCTTTATTACTTCGTTCCCTTCTGCATTTGTCGTTACTAAATATTCATTTCATCTCTGCTCACATATAGTAACAATCGCGTTTAGACTCGAGCTGACGATCTGCTTCCATCATGTCGGAATGGAACAACGATCAGGGTGGTTCGGCCACATTTGAGCAAGAGAACTGGGCCAACGGTGGCCAAGCTGAGTATGTGCTCTCAATTGTGTTTTTCTGGAACCCGATATATTGACCTTCATAGAAACACATCCGCCAACAAGACTGGCTTCGGTAACGGTGGTTTTGACGATGGCGACGGCTTTGTAGGCGAACAGCCCACGGGTGATGAGAAGTGTTTCGGCTGTGGCGAGACTGGGTAAGAACCAATTCTCTGGGGAACAACATCATCTAACAGGTTCAGTCACCGTCGTGCCGAATGTCCCAACCCTCAGGAGATGACCTGCCGCTTTTGTAAGCAGCCCGGTCATATGATCAAGGAGTGTCCCGATAAGCCTCCCATGATCTGCGAGAACTGTGGTGATGAAGGTCGGTCTCATTCATTTCTGCGTGATGCTCTAGGCTCATATATTCAGGTCACATGCGCAAGAATTGCGAAAAGCCTCGCAAGATTAACCGCGACCACGTCGCTGATATCAGCGCCGATGACGCCTGGCTCAAAATCAAACAAGCCGCCATTGAGCGAGACGTCGACGACGCCAAGGAGGCTGTTCAGGAGTACATCAAGGCCGTGGATGGAGACATTACCTATCGCCAGCTCCAGGAAGCTTTGATTGACCAAGGCATTGGTCTCTGGCTCATTCCTACTGAGCGGTCTCTCATCCAAGTTTTCACCAACATGGATCTCCAGGGCCATATCGACAAGAAATACACCATTTCTTATCGCTTTGTCGAGCAGGCAGATCGTCCTCGCGAGCTTGAAGGATGGCCCAAGAGCCGCGATGAGCTTCTCTCTCGTCTGGACGACGCTGGCGAAGTCGTGGATCGAGGTGTTCCTCTTTGCCTGAACTGCAAGGAGCTTGGACATATCTCCAAGTTTTGTACTCAGGAGAAGACGGAACGCAGTGATGCGGTCAAGATCTCCTGCTTCAACTGCGGCGCGGATGGCCATCGGGTCAGAGACTGTGAGTCAACCTATTGGTAGTCCGTCAACTGAACATGATACTAATCCATTAGGTCCTGAGCCACGTGTGGACAAGAATGCTTGCAAGAACTGCGGGTAAGCTTTGAACAAAGAATCTGGAACTGTGAACTAACAGCACTAGCAAATCTGGTCACCGGGCCGCTGACTGTGAGGAGCCCCCTAACCCCGCCAATGTCGAATGCCGCAAGTGCAACGAGAGTGAGTTTATCTGATACGTTTGCACTGGGATTATTTTAACTGTTGTAGTGGGTCACTTTGCCAAAGATTGTCCTCAAGGCGGTGGCAGCCGCGCTTGCCGCAACTGTGGTCAGGAGGGCCATATCTCGAAGGACTGTGAACAGCCTCGAGACATGTCCACTGTGACTTGCCGCAACTGTGAGAAGCAGGGACATTTCAGCAGGGAGTGTCCGGAGCCGAAGGATTGTGAGTTACTTGCGTTGGCTATTGTCGTAATTGTGACTGACCAGTGTCCAGGGAGCAAGGTCCAATGCTCCAACTGTCAGGAGTACGGCCACACCAAGGTTCGGTGCAAGCTCCCTCCTGTCGATGAGGCTGACGGCTTCGGCGTTGCTGGTGACGGGGACGGCGGATGGTCCAACGCTGATGCCGTGGGACGTGATGATGGCTACGGCAGCCAGAACACTGGTGGCAACGACGGGTGGTAAACACCAGTCATGGCATGAACCTGTCCTGAAAGACAGTCTCTTCTGCGATTTTGATGCGTATAGTCGGTGAACGGCATTTAACTGACGAATCGAGGTAGTAAAAAAGGGGTGATGTAGGAAGCGATTTCGTCAGAGGTTGGCCGTTGGAAGTAATTAATCCATGCACCCACGTAGATACCCAATCAGGCGTGCGGCCGCAATCGTTAATATTAGTCGCCTTGACCGCGCAGCGAAGGTATTCGTGACATGCTTGAAATGGTTACGATGTTGTGAGATCAGGCATCTTCAGATCATAGAGACCCATACAGGCATTGGGATTGTGTCCATTGGGAGATATTCCCATATGCTGATGGCTAGCTTATTTTCACATTTTCTCGAGTGCAGCAAGGGATTTCAAGTTGTTGGTCTGTATCATGCTGCGGAAGGGCTATAAGTCGGACATACTTTGTTGTGTTAGGTGTTCATTGCTCGGATGAAATGAATCAGCCAAAGCTGCCATAGAGACTGGGAACAGGCGTTTCTGATCGCGATATTGTGTCTACTCTGATGATACAAGCTTGCTGCGATGTGCCCTCATATTCAGGTCGATACTGTGTGGCAGCTCGTGCTTTGCGGGGTTGTTGGCAGCGATAGTGCCTCATGGGCCCCCGATAATGGGAGACTGTCAGTGCATCCCTCCCACGTAACAGTTAAACAACTGGAAAATAGACAATACCAGCTATTTTCCGAAGAATCCATGAAGCTGATGGATGACGAATGTGTTGTCTTCGGCTCGGCATGGGTATGAATACAGCCCAGCTGTGGCAGGACCTGACGATGTTATCGCTTGGAGGACTCGGCGGTTTGATGGTTACGGCTGAGTTGACTAGGTAATGGACAGCTGTTGTGAATTGTGGTAGGAAATAACCCGAGAATAAAGATGTGGCGTACCTCAGCCCTACTGCTGAAGATCTACTAATGTTTCAAGAAGGGCTGTTCTAGGCCTGATACTAAATATACAGATCCAACTGCAAATACTGCGACTATTTGTACAGTACCTACTGGTTGAAGTGAAAATTGAATATTTAACTTTATATCTGGTAGGCCAGTGTTATAGGGAGCACTGTTCCCTATATTAATCGGCCTTTACACCGGTGTCCCGGAACTTTATGCTATATTGCAATCCACATGCGAGAGAATGTCTTTTGCATCTTACTTCCCTGAAGATGCCCGGAAGAGCACAACTGAACGACGGGCGAGAAATGGAACCATTGAAGCTAATCAATGACCTAGCAGCTATTTTGTCTCTGCCTCTTTATGGTCGCAAATTCAGATTGGAAAGTCATCATATAGGGTAACCAACTTCATATTATACCCCCATGGTCCAAGGTGTTGGATCAAGCTAAGGTAGGCAATGAAAAAAACCCGAGTCACCCTAGGGCAGCAGATCTATATCGAAGATTCCCGCCGCTGGGATCTACCGTGACGGCCGCTATACGTCAGAATCACAGCAGAGTTACTATATGGACGTATGCATGTTAAGCAACATACCTACTTCATGCAGAGCCAGTTGAGGCTCGGCAAATAGGAGACAACCCCCAGCATTGAATGTAAGGCCCAATCTCGATCATATCTCAACAGTCCATCCGTATCTCGATTATCACCAAATTGTCGATCGCTTTGTGAGACGGAATATTCTAAGGGCGGTCAGTAGACTCAGTCCCCTGATAGAGTGACGACGAAACATTTGCTCAATGGCCATCTAGCTTGTAGTCGTAGAATTATTAGGGAAATGACAATTCGCGAAGCTATGTCGATCCAAGACGAAGACCTTGAGAGTTGGCGAAGCAGGATATGCTGTTGTGTTACGGAAATGGTTGGTGCTTGGCTCGGCCGAGTCCACTTAAACGTCATGCTAAGGACATGGGGCATCAAATTAGAGTTGTGGAAGCGGCTCTGCTGCGTACCCGGAGTTCCCAACCTCAACCATTTACCGGAATTTTGGTTGGAGCTACAGATCCAGGCTGAGACCTATGGATATCAATAACTGGCTCAGATTCAAGTTTCCGAAGTGACGGGGCTGTCTTGGTTATCTGCAATTCTCATTTGAGTGAACTCATCCAGACTGCGTTTGCGTCATGACTCAACACTTGCATGTCTCTCCCTGGCCCTTGCATGGGCCGATGAACTGCATGGAAGACATGAGGGTATTCTCATTGTATGTGTAAGCCAAGTCTGTATGTTCGTTGCCTCTAGGTATCGCGGGCTAGCAGAGAACGAGAAGCAAGTACACGCTGTTCTGATACGGCGTTTTCTGACCCCGGCAGACGCATCAGCGCCAGTGCTAGCTTATGGAGGCGGCTGGAGCTTTTTAGTGTTGGGGACTGTAGAAAAAAGCTTGGAAATGGACGTCGAGAAATGCAAGGTAGTACCCGGCCGCCAGGCTTCAACGAAACCCAGGTCTTAGAACAAACAATCTTGAATAGGATGCGAGAAAGTTCAAGTAAAACTGAACGGCAACGGAGGCTTACGAAGCATTCCTTGATATGTTCAGCATGTTGGTCTAACTGCGGGTGAGTAGGACAGACAAAAATATCTCCTGTTGTCAAATAAGAACATGGAGAAGTCTAACTATAGACATAAGTGAGTGCTCCGGCTTGTTGACGAAGCAGGTGTCCAGTGCCTATTGTTTTGCCTTTTAAGATTTGTTGACTTAGATGCGTGCGTAAATCCAACTAACACCGATAGGAACGAAGCCGTTGAGTAGGTATCTGATAACTCCCATGTCTCAATTGTGAATGGCCAAAAGAGCTGACGTCATGGACAAGTCATATGGCACCTGAATAACTGCTGTACGAGTTCCTGACACAGTGTTTGTCCTCGAGCGCGTCTGACTTCAGGGTGACACAGTGTATCTTCCTTCCCCTCCGTACGCCAGGTTTTGCATGATGGGATTTGTTATCACGCCTGCTCTTGTCTCGTTGAAGCCTATCACCAGCCAAGTGCTCACGTACCCCTCACAAAAATGCCGAAGGCACTTCTTGCATCTCCCCGAAAACTCGAACGCCATCAGAGTTTGACGTGATGCGAGAATACCACTGGACACAGACGATTTCACAGGACAACGCACACTCGTGCGCGAACATAATGCGATATTGCTTGTGAATGGCCAGAGTGGACTGAGGACCCAACCCAGTCCAGGGGGTCATGCCATTAGCGTGCAGCCTTGATTTCTAAGGTGGAACGTCGCCTGGTGAAAGCTTCAGTGTCAATCTGAATGTCCAAGTCCCCTCTTGCCAATTCGCCCCTGGCAAAGAAAGGGGCTTCAAAGCGGATGAAAGACAATGGTCCCGTAAGCTGGGTGCTGATTGAGATAGACAAGGACATGAACAAAACAAGAGCCCGTCTGATCAGAAGAGGCTCGCAACAACCCGTCAACAGATCCGCCAGGTCAAGACAGCCAGTCCTCTTCGCGGTTTAGGTGTGTGTTGTAGAGTTCAGGGGGTGTGTTGCTCAACGACATCTCCGACTTATAAATCCATGAAAGCCGTGAGGGGTTTTGATGTACTCAAAAGGTAGAATGTTGCGGAATTTAGAGAGACTCGTGGGTTCAGTAGCAGCCAAGAGCAAAGAGACTGATACAGGAACGTGACTTTGGAACCTTGTTTTCAAGAATGAAGACCAGACAAGGGGCGGGAGCGAGACCCCAGACTGGAACACAGAGTTCCGAGAGCACGGAGCTTTTCAACCAGCAGCATGGGGCTTCAAGCTTGGCTCTTGGTATCCAATCTCAGTTTAAATCTAACAAATCTAAAATCTCAATCAAGGATTGAGACAGTATTCGGGTTTAGTCAGGGAACTGAAAACGGATCCAGTCGCGAGATTTCCAAGATAAGGGTGATGAAGGAATTATTGCTGTTGTCAAGATGAGCTTGACGAGGCCACTCCTTGCGTCATCACAGAATGATGCACGAATTGGATTGAATGAGGTGGGAATGACGGTGATGCTCCGGTCCAAGTGTCCACTTGCTTTACTGGCTCCTGCTGGAAATGGGGTGTGGAGACAGGTCTTGCATCCGCACAGTGTTGGAAGCTGGTTATCTCATTTCATGATTTGGACCCATCCTTGGAAAAAGTATGTAATCAATTACGGCTTCCAGCGTTGAGTCTATTTGAAAGATTGTTTCGCCGGCATTTCCAAGCCATGAGGAGTAACAAAGACGATTTACCTGTAGAATACCATTATAAATTATGGCTTAACCACATGACGCGGCGAGAGCTCGGCGGCATTAAGATGCAACCGATTCGTGGGATGATGCCCGGCCATCACGATCGATTTTCTTTGATTCTGGCGTCCTTCTATGGCGCTTCTGTTTACAGATTCAATGCTGCGTTTCTGATCAGTGAAACGTTGCCCCCCTTGCAACTCAACTAAAGTGATTCGCCAGAAACGCACTCGTCTGGTTGGTGCCCCGGACCTTTTTGGAGGGGAGGATCGAACGATGCAATCAAATACAGTGCATACAGTGTGGAAGCCTGGAAGCCTAGGGTGTATCCAGTACCCAGGCGCGAGGCCAGTGCCTGTCGGTTTTGTCAGCCGGCCTAGTGTCCCCCTCAGTCAAGTCCTTTCCCTTATTTTTTCGCCCCCCAGGCCTTCTTGAGTTGCTTTCAGGAGCCCAGCCGCCGCCGTCTTTTTTTCCTTTCCTGCGCCTTCTTTTCCTCGCTGCCCACAACGTCATCTCTGACGTCTTTTCTCAATCTAATCCTTTCACAATCCTCGTCCATCGACGCAATCCCGCAAGCAAAGCAACGCCCGCTTTGTCGCTCCTCGAAACACGGCGCAAATCTATCTTATCCTTTTTTTTGTGTGTGTTTTGCTTCGATAGGCACAAGCCTCAACTCCACCACGAACGCCTTTCGCGCCTGTTTATCCGTATCCCCTTTCTTAACAATCTTTCGCTTAGTGTCTCTGTCCACAGAAGAGACACGCGCGCGCCTCTTCACTCCCGCTTCTGTCTCGTTGACGTCGAGTGTCGAGTATAAGCAAATTTCCCTTTCACATCCACGCTCGAGCTTTTAGGACGCATTCTCTTGGTTGAAGAGGTTTCAGAGCGTATGCTGTGCGCTGTCTGCGCTATTGACTTGTCGAAAAGCGGCCATCGCCCCTGGTCCAACTCTTAAAACCGTGCCGTCCTATAGTAGAGTCTCAGACGGCTGCCGCGCTGCTATTCTGTTCTTCTTCGCCTCTGACCTCATTTGACTTTTTCGTCTTCCTCCATCTTTGCTGTTCTACTGCCACCCACCCCACACTTCCAATCCAGCCAGCACTGTTCAAGCTTGCCGCCAGCCCCAGATATAATACATCATCGTCATCATGGGGACTACAACTGAAGCCTCTGCTGGAGGTGAGTCGAAGTCCCCCAAGCAATCCAACAGCTCTCCTGCTCGGCCTGGTATGTTCTTGAATTTTTCCCCTCCTGCTTATCACAACGTCGACCTTACACCTACATGTCTTCTGCCTTACCCTATCCTGTTGCATGACGTATGCTTGTCATTGGCATCGAGCATCACTCTCTATCCTCATCTCTATCCACTTCCGTCATCGCTTTCCTTCTCCGTCTCTTGTCCTCCGTCATCGTCAAACCAAGGCCCCTTCATTTGATTGAATGTAACGCTTGCTTACATTTTGCCTTGTCTCAGAAACCACGACCGACACGAAGGCAGCCGATCCCGTGAAATTAGAGGCTGCCAATGCCGAACAAGCCAAACCTCTTGCCCCTCCTCCTCGACCTGGTCAACAACAAGGCAACACCCCCGACTACTTCGCGGTTCAGGCCGGCGGATCTCTCAGTCTGGAGCCTAATCCATTCGAGCAGTCCTTCGGGGGCGCTCCAGAGACACCAGGGGGAACCAAATTACCTTCGGTTGCTGCATTGACATCGCCGTCTTCTCTTCTGCCTGGTAGTAACGCGACACCATTCAATTGGGGAGGAGGCTCTTTACGTACCGGCCCTTTGAGTCCGGCAATGCTTTCTGGTCCGGCTAATGATTATTTTGGCGATACTCATCATCTTCGTGGCGGATTTCCTACTCCTAACGAATCCTCCTTGAGGACGGGTTTGACGCCAGGTGGCAGTGGTTCCATGTTCCCTGCCCCCAGTCCTAACTCCCAAGCACTCTTCGCTCAGCTTGCTAGTGGCGGAGCAACACCTAGCACTCTCGATTTCCATCGTACTGCGATGAGTGCTGCGGCTAAACGTGATCAAAACGGCGCTGCTCCACGTCCTCAAACCCAGCAAACTTCCCAAGCCCAGCAACCCCAACAGCCTTCTGTCACTTCCCAACCCCAAGAAATGCCCAACGGTGCTTCAACCAATAAGTCCGAAGCGAAGCCCGCGTCCGGGCCTTTCGACCCTCACGATAACGACGCTGCAAACGGCCTTTTTATGCTGGCTCAGGGTCGAAACGGAGCTCAAAACGCGAACCAATTCGCTGTGACGTCAGGTGCACCTGGTCACGCTCATCCTGCCCCTGTCGCGCCTCAGAATATGAATACCTCACCTCAAATGTCTAGTATCAACGGCGGCTCTATTGGCTCAGCTCGTGGTATGAGCGAAGGAAGCATGATGTCGGATGAGAGTGAACATGCTCGACCTAATACCCGTGGCCGGGGCAAAAAGACCGCCCCCGCGACGAACGGCCGCAGGAAGGCGGATGAGCCTCCCGCAAAGGCTCCTGCTCACAAAAAGTCCAAGGCTAACAATTCCATGCCGATGGATATGGATATGTCTGATGACGAATCCAAGATGAAGTATGAAGATGGTGGTTCCAAG
Source organism: Fusarium sp. NRRL 25184 (assembly GCA_013755755.1). Taxonomy (NCBI): domain Eukaryota; kingdom Fungi; phylum Ascomycota; class Sordariomycetes; order Hypocreales; family Nectriaceae; genus Fusarium; species Fusarium sp. NRRL 25184. The sequence continues at coordinate 59,023 of JABSSZ010000391.1, read as the reverse complement.
TCTAAGATGACTGACGAGGAGAAACGCAAGAACTTCCTTGAACGCAACCGGTATGTATTTGATAGTATCATTTATTATTCGTTGTCACTAATTGTTCTACAGTGTCGCTGCTCTTAAATGCCGCCAGAGAAAGAAGCAATGGTTGGCCAATTTGCAGACCAAGGTCGAAATGTTTAGTACTGAGAACGACGCCTTGACGGCGCAGATAACACAACTCAGAGAAGAAGTCGTCAATTTGAAGACGCTTCTTCTTGCCCACAAGGACTGCCCAGTTACTCAGCAGCAGGGAATACACGGTGCTTTTTTGTCCCAGGTTGTTGAGCCTTTCAACCCTCAGATTAACCCTTATGGCATGGCAGCACCTATGTCAAACCAGCAAGTTATGGCTGGCCAGGGTGTCCAGCGGCGTTTCTCATAGAACGAGTTACAACCCCAGTTAGGACAGTTTGTCAAGGTTGAGCAACTTAACCACACTTCTCCATCGAACCACATAATGCATGGACTTGACGACCCTTTCTTTCCCCAATCACGACACCACTCGACCTCACCGAGGTAATTATTTATTATATGCATATACAAGGTTTAGGTTTATTCCACCGGAAGCCTATCGGCTCACAACTTTATTTCACATTTGAGCTGTACAACATTTGATCGGAGGCAACATAGCATCCAGACGGAGGCGATGTCTGAGACCAGGAGTTTGTCGAGCTTCACTTGGAGATCACTTGACGCTCTTGTTTTGCGCGAGGAGGCCGCTCTCTCTTGAGCGTTTCTTACTAGAGGCAGCGCCGTTACAACTTTTAACTTGTACGTAAAGTATTTCCCAGCAAGGTACACGGAACGCGCAGTTCAAAAAGGTGTTTGGCCAGGTTGACCTTTTTGCCAACTTGGGTGGAGGGCGTTTTGGGGAATTCGGCTCCTGGAGATCAAATTCTTTGGTGTTTTGGTTTTGTGATTTTATACGTAGCTGCAAGCAACACAAGCTACGATTGAAATGAACGATAGTTGCACTATGAAACACGAAGAGTATCTACTATGATGTCGTTTCACCGGTGATTAGATAGTATTTTGCTTGACATGTGGGTAGCAGCATCACTTAATTAGTTTCTAGGAGCTAATAGGGTCGTGGAGATTTTTATCGAAGATGCTGATTATTGGCGGCACTACCATTTTTGACATGTTTATTCATCCAGATTTGGAACGTAGAGCCAGCTTGATAATTCATGGCCGTCATATCAAACTGTTCGAGTCGGCATTGACGTTACATAGGTTAAGTACCTTGGTATTTGAATTTGCTCCACTGGCTCATGGTGAACATCTGGGTAGGAGGATTTCAAGGTGGGGTCTGGTACGAGTCCAATTGGGTTTAGCGTTGAACAGCCAAATCATCTCTCATGTAAACAAGGCGATGCGATTAAACAGTCACACCCACGTCGCGAAGCATCCATCACCATCTATGAAGCCATAAACTGATCAAGCCGTCACGAATTGCATTGCGATAGCACCTGAGTCTTTTATACAGCGTTTTTCAGTAGCTAGTACACGTGAATCGCGACGCGACGCGCCTCTTTGACCCTGCGCGACGGTTTCAGAACCTCCATCAGTGCCGCACCGCACCGACAACTCCCCAGCATCACGATCCCAGATAATAAAAAAACGCATCATCGACGGTCCCGAATGCGCCACCCATGACGACTCTGGTGACGACTCGGCGGCCGCTTCAAGTAATTAGCATGAGCAACGAGCACGGGCGGCGATTGAGCAAGCGTCTCGCTGGTAAGTCGATTGATGAGGAAGGCGATGGCATCCATAAGAGACGACGTGCTGACCGCCAAAATGCAGCGGCGGCGGCAGATTATGAGCATGACGATGATTTCGCATTTGTTCGAAAATCGAAACGAGTTAAGACGGATAAGTCAGATGAGTCGAAACCAGAACCAGAGCCAGAGCCAAAGGCGGAGCCTGTGAAGAAAAATGCCAAGGGACGACCTCCGAAGCAACGCGCTGCTAAGGTGCCGACAACAAATGGAACCATTGCGGAGGAGGCGCCTGCAGAGAACGAAATGAACCCTACGACGAAACCTGCGACAAGGAAGAGCAGTAGACGAAAAGCGAGTGTTGACGCGTCGGAAGGGCGACAAATTAATGTCCCTAAAAGACCATCGACTAGGAGGAGCACACGAAGGTCGGGGGATTCCCAGGATGAAGTCGTTCCTCAAGCAGCGTCAGCACCAGAACCCGATACCAGGCCCCAACCAGAGGTAGTACCTGAACCGGCACCAGCCCCCCGTGTCAATGGAGCATCCAAGAAACGGGGGACCCGTGCAAAGTCTACTCGACCGCCCCCGGACTGGGACAAGTCACCGCAACGCGAACTGCCTGCGCAGTCGGCCACGATCGCCCTGCCTATGAGCGACACGCCCATTATTAACCGGAATAAAGAGATGCGAAAGAAAGGGGGCAACTCCAACAGGCGGAGCAGCCTTGGTAACCGTGGAAGAAGGGCGAGCTCTTTGATCGAGAGTGGACAAACAGCAATACCTCATCGAGAGGTCAACCCCGCGGATTTCTATAAACACATTGAAGCCGAAGGCTTGACAGAACCTCGACGTATGAAGCAATTGTTAACATGGTGTGGCGAGCGCGCACTGTCAGGGAAGCCTCCTCATGGCACACCGAATTCTAACGCTATTCTTGGTGGTGAGCATCATTTTCAGACAAGGCATGTCGTGCTTGAATACTGACTACAAATAGCTCGTGCCATTCAGGATCAACTATTGAAAGACTTTACGGCCAGATCCGAATTCTCGGACTGGTTTAGTCGAGAGGACGATGCCCCTAAAGCCCCTGTTGTGCTGAAGCCCAATCCTAGAAACATAGAGTTGGACGAGAAATTGGCTCAGCTTGAAATCAACATTAAGAGGTATATCTATCTAGGCAACTGACTGGACTCCAGACTAACCTCGTTCTCAGATTACAAGATGAGAAGAGAGCGTGGCAAGCAATACGAAAACCTCCGCCGGAACAACCACCTCTTTTCCCCGAAGATGAGATCGGACCTATTGTTCTGCCCGATTTTGATCTCTTAGACTCAGATGAAGGCAAAATCAGAGGCTTCCTTGCAGATGAGAAAGCATCGTTCGATGCTGTTCGGTCACAGACAGAATCAAGATTACGCAGTATCCAGTCATCACTCGAGTTTCAGATTGACGAACTCGCCGATAATGTTCACAAGCTCGAGCAGCGGGTTGTGGTCGCGGGCAAAGAAGCGGACAAGGTTCTCAGTGTGAGCGCCCTTCGTCTTCGACAACGTGAGGAGCGAGAGAAGGCGAGTGCGGGAACAAGGGACATGCCAGTTATTGAAGTTCTGAGGAGTCTAGGGAACATTCTGCCTGAAGGAGGCGGGTGAAGGTGCAAAACCTTAGATTCAGGACAAACGGGCTTGATACCCTCTGTTTTTATTAATGACCCCCTTTTCTTCAGCCTATGACATTAACGACGAGACGAGACAAGACAAGATTATGCGCCCCCTTCTTCTTCTGAGCCCGCTTCTTCACTCCTGTTGCTTTCTTGTCATGGCCCTCAGGTAATTGTTGCGCCGTTTTTTATTATTGTTTGGTGGTTTCTTTCTTCTTTTTTGAATTTGTTCTAGGGCTGAGGTCATGAGACGATATCCCACGGAGTTTGCGAATCAGGTCGGAGGCATGAGGAGTCTGGAAGGGTTGGTTATACGTGTTTCATCAGTTGCCAGTATGTAGAGGAGATTCCACACGTGCGTGGTTCAGCGGGTGGAAAATTCACTCAAATTCACACACTCCTTATTTCGTTCCCTAGGTGTATTCAGTGCTCCTCCAAGTGACATGGAGGCCCTTTCTTGAGATTTAAAACTCTAGGCCCCAAGGCCGTGATAATATATGATGCTAGACGTATAGTACAAAGACTTTGCGTGATATTTTTTCAAATACAATTCCCAACAACTTCTTCTTAAGCGTCCCATTTAAATTCTAGTTCTTGACCTCAGGGGGCTCAAGGGGAGGCATGAAACCCATACCACCACCCTCGCCACCGTCAACACTCCGGCTTCTCACATGGGCCCTCAATTTCTCAAGGATTTCACTGTCCTTCCAGCGCGCAGGCACGGGCCTGTAGGCGGGCTTGAAATTGCCCACAGTCTGTGCCCATTCGCCCGAAGGAGGATGCCGGGTAATCTGATCGCTCTCAGGCCTTGCGTCGATGTCAGTGGTAGAAGGTGACTGGGCGGACGAAGGGTTCGTCGTGGACAGTTGCTCCTTTTGCGTCGCCCAATAGTAAATGTCCCAGTCGTTCTCGTCGAGAAGTAAGTCATACTGGTCGAGAAGTTCGGGGGACAATGTGGGGAGATGGACGGCTGCGAAGGTGGATAGAAGAAGATCAGACTCTAAGGTACCTCGTTTTCGCGACTGGTCTATTGAATGGAATCAGCGATAGACCTTTTGATCAACAGTTGAAAACGTACAGACGAGGCGAGCCCGCTTGGTAGCGTCATCCTCACCCACCCGGCGTAGAGGTTCGACTCTGAAGTTCGCACCCTGAAGTTCGCCCACCTTGAGCTCCGAGGACGAGACATTGTCAGATCGCCGTGAGACTGTTGTGGTGAGTGGTCTAACGGGCATGGAGACAATGCGGCGTAGGGCGGCTGGGCGCATAGTGCGCGAAATGAGAGAGGTCATAGTGGCCTTTTCCGAGAGAGGTTTGTCGGGCGATGGAAATATAGCAGAGTGATGTTGTCTTGTGAAGTCGACAAAAGACTACAAATCGGGAGAGTAGTGGCAAATAAGAAGCGCTTGTCGTTGACGTCGAGATTCCGAGACTTTCAAGAGCCGAGGCCGAATGATAATTTCCAACCCGGAGCGGGTGGGTCCGGGGGAGGCGTCTCATGAACAGGGTTCGGTAGATGACTTACACAGGGAATACCTTCATGAAGAGATGACTAACAAGAATTTCCACAGCAAAAAGAATTACTTGGTATATACAAAGAGACGGCTCCATTTTATTCATAAACCATGCTATCTTGCTTTCTTCTACAACGGAGAATCACCTGCCCTGGCCACAATGTCTAGGCCGACTTCTCCGCAGTACGGTCAGGCAACTCGGTCTTTTTCTCGTCATTCTCTTTCTTCTTTTCCCCCTTTGGTTTGGACTCTTTAGGCTTGGGGTTTGGGTTTCCACCCCACTGAAGTTTTCGAGGCTTCATGTACGACTTGAGGACCTCGTCGGTGACGGCCTTTCTTCGGTCTTGAAAGATCTCTACAACAGACTGCAGGGCCTCAATTGCCAACTTCTTCAACTCTCCAGTGAGAAGAGCGCCGCTCTTGTAGTCGTCGTATATCTTTTGTAGCTTCTCGTCGTCATCCTCGAAATAAGTAAGGTAGATGTAGGCCACATCTACGTCGGGGTTTCCCCCCTTCTCACGATGCTCTTCGAGCGTCTCGCGGCCGCCACTGAAGGCAAACTTATTGATCTTGTTCTATAGTAACTGAGTTTAGCTTCTGCGCCTCAATTGTATGGCATGCAGCCTTACCTTAATCTGCTTCGCTGTATCGGTCATAAAAATGGCTGAGTTGGGGTTTGAAGACGACATCTTGCCACCGGCACCCTGTAGCGCGGTGAGAAACTTAGAATGGATTAAAGCAGGCTTCGGCGACGGGTTCTTCATCCTGTGGGCGTTGTCGCGGATGAGCCGGAAATAGGGGTCCTGGTCGATGCCCATGGGGATGAGGCACTGGATCTTGCCCAGTGCCTTGGTACGAACGGGAGAAGGGTCGTCAGACCAGATCTCGGGGTAGGATGTAGCGAAAGCAGCGCTACATTGCACTGCTGGAAAGAATATCTTGCCGATGTTGGCGCTGTATTCAGTTAGTGCTGTGGTAAGTAGATTCGTGGACGATTTGACGCACCTCCCATCGAAGCCAAAGGCTCCACGGACCTGGTTGAAAGTTACCAGCTTGGAAAACTCATAAGCGTTCGTGAGAAAGTGATGGCCCAAGTACTCAAGATCACTGTAAATGAAGGTCTTCTTTTCATCAAAGCCAAGGGCAATGATATCTTTGGCGTTCTCCAGAGCGTATTTGTGAGTGTCCTCGAATGACAGGCTGTCCTTGAATAAAGCCTTCTCGTCATCCGTCAACATGAAAACTAATGGCACGTCAAAGACATCCTGCAACCACTTTGTAAACTCGAGAGGAATCGTGTGACCAAGGTGAAGACTGCCAGTACTAGGTCCTCGACCAGTGTAGAGGAAGAAGGGCTCGCCGTGCTCGTACTTTGTTAGGATCTTGTCAAAGTCGCGGTGGCTGAAAAAGAGGCCGCGTCGTAACCAGCGATGAGGCTTCTTGCCAGTCACCTGTTCGAATCGCTCGAGAAGCGCATGGTCGATCTTTGAGGTATTCCACTTCCTGTTTCCAAACTGTTAGTCACATCGTGGTCAAGTCCAATGGGGTAGCACGCACGAGCAGATGGCGTCGTAGTCGATGGCTGCAACTTCACCGTTCTCGCCCTGAGCTCCCTCGACTGACCAAGGATTGATATCCTGGTCCTGAACTGCAGTTTTGGGAGGGTTGAGGTCCGCCATGTTGTGCAATTTCGACTTTGTTTCTTTGTCAAGTTGAGGCACCGCGGGGTCTTGCAAGTGACAATGGCAAGAGTGGGTATGGAGGGGCAGCGCAAGCTAGCACCTTCCCCAGTTGAGTCAGAGGTGGGATAAATGACAGCGCACCAATCAGAATGATGCCCCAGACTGGTATCTCGTACGTGTCGCATACCTTAGACAACTCGATATCCTTCCTAGGTAGGTATGGCTAATGAAATGGCCATTTTTGCTGTTTTGAGACTTGAAGGTCTCGATGGATTTGAGAAGACCAGAGGTTTTGGTCGTCTATCACAGTCACTGAAGGAAACGCAGCTGTCTTATATAACTGTAAAAAAGATTTCTTGATTTTTAATGGTCTGTTTTTTTATTATTAAAGTTTATTGGTCAGCCTTGAAAGATATATCCAACATCTTCAGAGCCTGAAGCATTTTATTAAACAGTTATAGCTCCTATAGCCGGCAAAGCTTTATTAAGTTGAATTATTGTAGTTGGCTGTCTTAATTGCAGCTTGACCTAGCTGCACACATGCCAGCTGAAAGGCCTTGGTGACAAAGTAGATAATTAATGGCATAGACGTTGCGAGAAGCATGTATTGATTACAGGCTCAGTATTTATGCTGCCTGAAAGCTATTTGCTGAGTTGCCTAGACCTGTTTGGTCGAGATATCCATAGGGTTTACTCGACTGAACAGACCTCTAAACATTGAGTCGCGTGCAGTTCTGTTGGCTCAATACCTCATGTACGTACGTAAAATTATCTCTTCCCATGACTTTTGTTACATATGACTCTTCAAAACACAAAGACCACAAACTGCCAAGGCCCAAACCTTGCTTTCCCAGTCCCAATCCTGCACGCTACGGATTCTAACACAAGCATGCCGGGAAACCACTTACATGGCCAATCGATATCAAGACGGAGGGTCACGATCACATAGGCAGCTCCAACGCCCTAAATAGGTCTTCAGGACCCGAATGGCCGACTGTTCGAGGCTCGAATGAGGCTCCCGATCCGATAGATGACACGCATGCAAAATCAGTCTCTTAAATAAGATGCTTTGATCGAAAGTAGGCACGGAGATACATGATCTGCCAGGCCCAGAGACCGATAAGCAACCAGGTGGTGGCGATACCGAACCACTTAACACGGTTGTTGGTGCTCTCGTTGGTGTCTCGGAGCTTTTGCTCTCGGGCGCGCAGGTACTCCATCTCGGTGACAAGCTCGCCAGTGATTTCCTCGATGCGGCGGAGCTCAGCCTCAACAGGTTTGAGCTTCTCGGTGGCCTGGATGGCGGACCAGTCCTTGGCGTCGGCGCCGATATCGATATCGAGCTCAACATGGCGGGTAGGGTTGTTGATTCGCTGGGCTGAAGAATTGTCAACATGTCAAACAATAAATTAGAGCGGAGCATGCAACAAAACCACCAAGCATGCTACGATCAGGGGCCATCACATACAACCAGTAACAATATTCTCAAAACAAACATCAAAGGCAGCGTCGGCATGTGATGTAAAGACGGTCCTTGATTCTCCGACAACGTCTCTAGGGCGACCGTACTCGTTGCCAACGGCATCTCGAATCTGTAAAGCTATGTCAGTTTTGCTTTGTAGCTCATATGCATCTGTGCGCAACGTACGTAGAGATTGACCACCATGCCATCGCCCTTGTAACCATCGACAGTCGCTGTTACCACGACAAGTGTATCTTTTCCGACAAAGTTGCGCACGCAGCGTTCCCTCTTTGAGCTCTCTGCTTGTGCGATCAGGTCGAACTTCAGAGCGCTGGCAGCGCTAACAAGCAGGAGAACGCTGCAGATATACTGCAGCAATGTCTTTTGGAGAGCCATTTCCGTGGTCAAACACTTTGTAGTAGAAGTTGGTCTCCCTCTCCAATAATCGTATTGTATCGTATCGTGGATGGTAAGTCGGAGAGGAAAGGCTACGTAAAGTAGTTCTTTAAGACGGACAAGGGGCTTCCACCCGAACTTGGGTCTAAACTGAAAGGTGTCCCAGTTGAGCTGTGCCCCACATTCGGGAGAGACACCCCCTAAGTTTAACTTGCGACCAATTATATGAATTTTGGCACCTGCCTTGTCGCCTCCGTCACGTGTGGGTCCAGCCTCATCAACTTCAGTGCGTTTTCGCGCCTGAACATCACAGTCGAAACACAAACTTGCACTATCACCTGCTGATTATCTCAACAAGAGCGATCGCACAGGTTTCCAAGATGCCCAAGTGTAAGCCTACCTCCTAATCCACTACATATCTCCAAGAGGAAACTCTCGCTAACTCATATTACAGTCTTCTGTGAGCCCCGTCCCTCGTGCGCCCCGAATCAACGAAGGCCCCTCCAACTGACCTCTTACTCCCAGGCGATTATTGCGATGTCTACCTCACGCATGATTCCATGAGCGTGCGCAAGGCTCATAACAGTGGTCGAAACCATCTACGAAATGTAGTTGATTATTACCAACGTGTGTCCATCCTGGAGGCCATATTATAGCATGAAACTGACATCCTTCACAGAAATCGGCCACGAGAAGGCTCAATCCGTCATCGACTCCATCACCTCTTCTTATGCTGCTGAAGGCCAAGCCCACGCGAATCCTATGCTTCCTCAAAATCAACCTGGACAGGGCTTTCCTCCCCCTCCCTTTGCGTTCCCAGGTGGTAAGAAACAAGATACCATGATGATTAGACATCAGGAGTACTTACACATGATAGGTATCCCTCCTCCGCCTTTTCCGGGGATGCCAGGTGCGCCTCCTGGACAATTCCCTCAAGGACTACCTCGTAAGCACATCTTTTTCCCTGAAGGACAAAATCACTTCTGACAGAATCCAGCCCCTCCTGGCGGTGGTCGAGGCATGCCCCCCATGCCCCCATTCCCTGGGCCCAATGGCATGCCTGTACCCCCTAACGGCCTTCCATTCCCTCCTCCTCCAGGAGGCTTCCCGTTCCCTCCTCCGGGCGCCCCAGGAGGACCAGGTGCTTCCGGCGGTGCCCCTCTTCCTTTTCCTGGCATGCCTGGCATGCCTCCGCCAGGCCAAGCATTTCCACCGCACGGATTTGCTCCTCCCGGAGCCGGAGCTCCCGGACATGAGAAGCGATGAGTGTCATTTTTGTGGTAAGGATGAGGTTTGGGCTGATTATAACCATAGCATTATTGGCGAATTGGGCGTTAGACAAGAACTGGGGAAGTGGAAAGTATTGCCAGTTTGAGACACTGCGAGGTAAATGTTTTGTTTAATACGAGGCGGGCTCCCGAGCACGAAATGAGCATCGGACGTCTCATAATTTAGGTTTATTGGATAGTTGCAGGACTACATGGCTGTTACTGCCGCATTAGTCAGGCAAATATTGTGTGTGTATATTCATGTGTGTGTGTGTGTGTGTGTGTGTATTGGTAATTATCATACACGAGAGCTACTCTCTTTAATGTCAAAGTATCCTCCAACCAGCTCCCACATATAATCTCTTCAAAAAAAAAATCCCAGATAGCAAATCATGAGCAATATCATTTTCATAATCCTCCATCATTCGTGTCGTAAAGCGTGAATCATCAGTCATGAACCTTTTGTCTTATATCTCCTGCAACGAACAATGGAAATCGGTTACCTCCCCCAGTACACCAAGAATACCATCTGCGCCAGTAAACCCAATCAGTTGCTCAGCGTGATGGGGTCCTATCGAAGGGCTTGTAATGATCGCGAGCTGCACTCGATCTGATGACTTCTCCAACCCCATCACGAACTTCCTTTGGCCCGCTTATCTTCTTGCGAAGCTCTTGTGACCGCTTCTCACGCCGTCTCTCGCTGAATTTGCGCGGGAGGTTCTGCAACTCCTCTAATTTGCTTCCCAGAGAAAGCCTTCTCTTTTCTTTATTAGCACGCCTGTGGATGTGATTGGCTCGCCAGAATGATCTCTTGACTTCACCATCCGCCGAATGTGGCCTCTCGTCGTCGTTATAGTTTCGTCGTAGAGATTCAAGACTAGACCGATGTCTCATGACTCGGAGGTTACCACTTGGAGTTCGCCCAATAGTGCGACGCTCAGTAGTGGGCCAATCATAGCTGGTGTAGTAGGAACCATCACGAGGCGGGAGGACGGCAAATGTGCGCTTCATCCGGGAACTGAAGCTTCTCTGAGGTCCTTTCGGTCGGTTATCTACCGGAGGATATCGATAGGTTTGATTACCGAGTTCATCCGACCAGTGCAGATCACAGTCATCGTCACAGTATCCATCGCACTCGTCTGAGTCCTCACTAGACCACTGAGGGCGCCAAAAAGGGTGCAATTTGTTTTCTTCCACTGGACTGTCGTCGGAGCTAAGATACGCCGGTTCACGTTCCATAGTGGGCATTCCTCTGATCCTCCCAGTGCGCGAAAGGGACAAAGTACGCGACAAGAAGCTCGAAGGTCTTCGAGTTGACGGTGTATAATCAACCGAGTGGCGTCGTGTACGATTGAAAGCACGGCGTACCACAGAAGGACGACGAGGGGGCTTTTCGTTCATTGACTCGAAGTAGTTGCCCATTTGAGCCATTTTCTCATGAGCTGGAGTCGTTCCTGATGGGGTGGCAGGAATGAAGTTGATAACTGGCGGGTGATTGGGTGGCTCGGGAGGCGCTCGGGGATTTCGGAGAGGAGAGTCGACATCGTCGAGAGAAAATTTTGGCTGAGGAGGTGTGGCCGGAATCTCCTCTGAGGAATCAGTCGGCAGTGGCACATCCAGGTCTTCCTCCGTCTCCGATTGAGTCTCGTCTGGCGACTCGGAGGGTTTCGTCGAATGATCTACCATCAATAGGGATGAGTTCTGGTGTGGGTACATCTGCACTGCGAGTGCTTCTGATACCACTGGATTGGTCCCATTTGTGTCGACTGAAGCTAATGAAAATGGTGTGTTTTGCGAGCCATATCCCTTTGCGTTCAAGAAGTCGTCATGGCGTTCAGAACTTGACCGACGGTGACTTTCTGAGGCATTGGAAATCGTTCGTGCCCCTGGCGTCTCTTCTGAGAAGCGAAGGTCGGGCACTCTGGGTGTATCCTTTCTCTTGTTGAGGTATTCCTGCAAGGCGTTGTGAAGCTTCATACTCTCGGTTGTCAGGGAACTGGCTCTTGAACCGTTACGGCTGGTAGGAGCAGACAGAGAGGACGAGCGAGCAGGCACGATAGGTGGGTAATCCATGGTTCTCTCATCGGAGCTTTCGGACATGGAGCAAGAACGACCTCTCAATTGACGCCGCACAATGGGAGGCTCATCTTTCGTTGATCTGTCGTTCAGCGTAGGGCTGGCGCTGGTGGTGCGGCTCGACTTTCGGCTAGAGTGCGACCTCAGTGACGGCTCTCTGGACTTGGTTTTGTGCGATGATAGTCGACTGGGAACAACCACCACGGGTATGCCCCCTGCTTTCCAGACTTCGCGCCGAGCCCTACTGCTAGAGATAGAATTAAGTGTCGCATTTGAGGATTGACTTTCTGACTTCAGAGCAGTTGGACGGTTTCGACCGCGTGGATCAGTATGCGATCTGTCTGACTTTAGAGAGTTTGCGGTTGAGGTGGAGGAATCATTGGTCGGGTCTCTCAGAATGGTCTGTTTTCGCACATGACGCAGTGTCCTCTGCCTCTTGGGGACTGTGTCCAAGAGATAAGCCTCCACAACGGTTGAGACAGTGGATTTAGTAGAGATGGCCGACATCCTACGTGGGTCAGAAGTTGCGATTGTGCTCGATATAGCCGAGGGGGGAATATCACGACTCGAAGTGCCTCGCGGGAGTGTCTCCGTCGGTGTCTCTGTCGTTTGCTGCAAAGGTATGCCGTGCACAGCTTTAGCTGCTTGTGTCGGTATGATTATGTTGGGCTCAACGACTCTCGCCCTGTTTGGGCATAAATGAGGCATGATAAGTGCTTCAGGCCGCTTCTTCACAGTCACCAGTCTTTGCAAATTGTGGTCCCATTCCTGCTCTACCTCACTGACAGAGCCCCAGTCGCTGTCGTTATGAGCCCAATCCCCTGCTGGTGACTTGGACGTACTGCTCCCTTCCGAGTGAGGTGCCAGGTTGCCCAAAACCAAATCAATGTTTTCGGGCCTATCAATACGAGGGCTCGGGTCTGAGATCTTGCGTACAGTGGGTCGTGAGTTCTGATTAACAACAGACTTGTCTTCGTCTTCGGATGATAAAGGCTCTTCTCGCGCAGTTGTAAAGGAACCAGATTGAGATTCACCAGCAGTAGTACTTGAACCAGCACGGCCACTAACAACGGGTCTTAGTAATTGCGGGCGACTTGCGGAATGAGGCGGCGTCACATCGGGCGTAGGTGGGCTCTTCTGATTAGGAGGCGTGGTGGGTGGACGCAGATGTGATGGCTGGGGAGTTCGTAACGCGATATCGGTCGCAGCTGGACTATTTGTCTTGCCAGAGGAGTTCTCCGAGGGCTGGCGCGAATGTCTGGGTGGAGTTGGTGGTAGATCTGGACCGCTACTTATCCTTCGCGACTGATGTTTAAGAGTTCGTGGGCTCGATGGATGCTTTCCATTGCCGGAAACAGAAGTGTTGGTAGCCAGGTCATGTCTAGTCAAAGGGCTAGAAACTCGAATCGGCAATTCGGGGGTCCTTTCGGATCGAGGTCGTGGGAGAATCTTGTGCTTTTTGAATTGTAATTGACTGGTTGGGTTGGTCTCATATTGTGTTTGGGGCGGATAATCAGCGGGAGGTGCCATCATGACTGGCGATGGAATAGAGTGTGCTGATAGCATGGCTTTTATTGTATAAAAGGCTTTTAAAACTTTTGCTTCGCTGCAACGATGTTGGAACGGTTTGGTGTTGGCATGCTGGCTGCCATCGGACAGGAAGCAGGGTTTTGGAACAGTTGCGGAACACAACAGGAACAGGTCAGATGCTAGTCCGAGACATGCAAGTAGGGAGGCGACGCGCTTGAAGAATGACGGGCCTTAGGCAGCGCGAGAGTTGGGAGCAGCTTCGAACGCGAACTAGCACCCGAACATAATCGCAAACGTGGCTTACAGAGTTGCGTTGAGTGTTGAGCGCGACAGTCGAGTGCGCATACTGGGACGAGATGGGCGCAGTAAGAAATCTCGAGTTGTAATCACATCAAAGTCGGCACAGGAGTTGATCTTTGGTTCCTAATCACTACTGACGGAGATCAAATGAAGAATGCCAGAGATGGAACAGGGACGAGGTGAGGTGAGATGACGAGAGAATTGGAGGGACACTGATTGAGGAACAAGAGTATAGAGGGCCTTACCTAGCCCAGATGACGGGAGAGTGGAGGAACCCAGCCATGGAAGCCCAGAAGAAGCATGTCCTGTCTAGCTTGTCAAGGATTGAGAAGGAGGGGGGCAGGCACCTGCGGGACACGCTAAAGGGCGAGTTTCTAGCAGCCCTCAGTGGTCTCGAATACCTACATAGGTACCTAGGTAGTAGGTATTCAGTGGCCCCAGTGATGCATTTCACGACCTGCAGTGGCCCAGCGGCCCGGGCCAACAGGCGCGCTTCCTTCCTTCCCTCCACTCCACTCCACTCCACTCCACATTCAATGAGGTCGAGTCACCCAGTGCAGGAAGGAGCGAGTCGTCGAGTCCTTCCATTCTCAGTGAGGATTGGTGGTTCTGGTTTCTGACACTGGACCACTGACGCAACCTCAAGCTGGGGCCATTGGATTGATCCAATTCGTTTTCTTAGTGCTAAATCTGGATCTCTATTTCGAGTTGCAGTCTCTTTCTTAGCTTACTGCTTCATGCGCAGGGAAATTCAATGCAATAATGGGCGTGTCAGGGCTGTACAGTCCACACTGTCGTAGCACAAATGCCGAGTCTTACTGAATAAGCGGATAGGATCTTGCTAGAGCGTCTAGATGCTCAAAGGCACTTCCACATACGCAAGGGATGGCATTGAGTTCTTTGTCTGTAGCTCGGCAAAGCTGGGTTGTGTCGTTATGAACGTTCTATTGGACAGAGTCAGGCGTCTCAATCAAAGCCTAGAAATCGAGGCGCTTCCTCATACTGTGAGACAGTGCGATGAGTTGAAAGTTGAATGGATGTCGTGAAGGTGAATTTTGGGCAGATGCTTTCAACTCTGTAGGTATGGTATGCAACCTCGGAGCTCAGGTGCGAGACTGGCCAGTAGGTAGGTACCTTAGGGGTGCAAGAAAACGATAGAATGCATCGTGGGACTGAAAATATTATTAACAGAGCACTTCTAAACAACCTTATTATTATTGTCTTGTGATACGATGGGGGACCATCAAGGAACAGTATCCTTTTGCGGTAAAACGAGCAGTTCATACTACATGTTTCTTGAGGCCGAGGTTTGTCGTTAGCAGAGGTCCAGTATTGGTTTTATATTATGATTTACTTCCGTCTTTCTCTACCTAGGATTCACACACCTTTCCTTGATTGCCGAAGAACGAAAAATGCAAGGATCATAGCCTGATCAGGACTGCAGGAAAGTGTCCCGCTTATATCGTTTGTGTGGATAAGTAGCCCCAATCAAGGTTATCCAGATTGATGGCTGGCTGAATGTCTCTTGGACAATATTACAAGCCTTGATTTAGAATTCAACGGCGATCCAATGCTATTGAATATCCTCAGGTTGGTTGCCCCTAGGTAGCATTCATGTGTTTGTCCTCTATACATTCCCTTTCAATGGATCTCTCCCACCATGCCACCTGAATCGCAGAAGTCAACTTGAGTGCTTCGCATGACACCACCATCAAGTTTCCCATGTTTTCGGGGACAAATCCGCCGTGTTGAAGCGTAACACTGCCGGGTTTGTGACAAAGCCACTATGACCAAAATGAATGAATGGCAACCCAACTTGGGTTTCTGCGCGCCAGCAGAAGTGTTGCCTTGACCAGCCATTCAGGATCGAAAGCACCTCTCCCACCCCGTTCACTCACCTGCCTTTGCATGTCAGGATAATCGAATCAGAATCATTTGCTGCAAGTCGTGCAGCAAGAGCAATTACCAGCCTTTTTTTCCCCTTCTTCTTCTTCTTCTTCCTCTTTTTTCCAATCTTGCGTCTTATCAGGGACTAATAAGATGGGCTGGTAATTCGGCTTACCGCGTATACATAGGTACCTATCCATTGACTCTTGCATGGGTAGGTAGATTGTCAAATGTCTGAGCCTGCACTTGATTCTACACATGAACTTGAACGAATAACTGATGCTCAGTCAACTCGCCGTCACCAAGTTACCATTTTATTGGCAGAGGCCAGACATGCTCGATGCACTCCCTAGGGGTGTAGGCTCTAACAAACAGTCTCGACAGGTTTCAAGACGTCAGCCTCACACGTCTCAGATTCAGCCCTGCGAGTGGACGTCGGCGTAGCTGATTGATTTGATCGATATCGTATCACGAGGACTCTCTGTACCTGACTACTTTTTTATTACTGCCCCTGTAAGCGGTGTTTGTTATGATCAAAAAGTCTAAAGGCCTTGTGTGGATGACTGCTGTGAGAGGCGCTTACCTGGAATACATGAGAGCGATATTACCTTAGGCATACGAAGCTTTGTTCTTGATACATTAGAACACAACGTCACGATAGAAGGGGAGGCTACAGTAGTGGGGGTGTGTGTGTGGTGCGGTATATCCAAATATGCCTCAAACCAGTACCCATGATATAAAGTGGTCGTTCCACGCCTATGAATACATTACTGCCTAAGGTAGCCAGAATAACTTGTCATAGCAGCTAATAGACTATGTACGAGAAGGATTAAAATTGATCAAACGTGCCTATGAACAGGTATCCAGTGCATAAGACATACAGGCTTACTGAAAGGCACAAGTGATCTTAGCCATCACCAGAGGTTGAATAATGCAATATCCTAGAATATCTTCCAACTTATCCGTATGATTATCCAAACAGTGTATTTTTTATTATATTGGCAATCAAATGGACTATCCTGTAGCCATTCCCACATCCCCCGCTAATTTACTCCGTGAGCTTGCAAAGGCCTCAACATGTATTGAGGTGTATACTCAGCACCACGATGTAGTAGGCGGAATATCCGACAACATGTAAGTTTACATGTGAAGTCATACACCAGCCCCCACACCAGCATTCATGTGACTGTCTACAAAACCACTGTTGATAAATCACGTGCGAGAATGAGAAAATCTTTGTCACAAACCCCATCTCACCGTAGAGTAGCGGCACAAATTTCCAGCACCACAGATCAACACTTGAACCAAACGCTTCCTTGCTCCAGCTCAGACCACCCACTATTTGCAAGGCTTGAGCGTCATGGCAGTACGCCGAAAGGGCTGCTCGGGTTGATAGACCCCCACTCAGTGGTGCAGCCTCGGCCAAATCGACAGGGCAGCTCGATAAGCTTAGAGTGCAAGCAGGGTGATTATGCAGAGCTTTTCTAGTCGATGGACTCAACAGCAAATCCCCGCAACGAAGGACTCTGGCCAGGAATTCACTCCCACAAGATCTTGAGATCCAGAAGGGTCACCGACCACTGTGTTGGCCACCTGGGCGTTTGATATCTGTTCTTGCTCACAATGGGCCGATTATCGCAAGAATCGGGGTGAGTGGTCATTCAGCCTGATCTTGCAGTAGTTGGGTGCGGGGATAAGGTGCGCTGATGGCGACAAAGATACGAGCCGCCGTCAGATTCGTATTGCCAGCCTTGTTAATTCCCTCATCTTGGGTATCTTGCCTCTTTGTCTATTAGTTTTCTCCTGGCCATACCCGCAGAATGTTGATGCGCCGATGTCACCTGAATAAAGGCTAGACGAACAGCTCACGTTATGTGGCGTTTATGAGCCGATACAGTAGTGAAGTCAAGGCGACTGTTCATCACGGACTTCTCCATGGACCGATTCCAACAATAGAGCCGGAGGCCCTGTAACGAATCCGAACGGAGGCTTCACGTTATATTTATCAACGTCGCCAGGTCCAGTTCCCTAAAGCTTACTGGTAGATGGAGCCTGACGCTAGAATCTGAGGCTGAGTGCCGATGAGGCTGTGGCTATGATGCTCAGGGCAAGCCACAAAACGCTAGGTCCCGACGGTTAACTTGAAGCTGGTAAAGTTTGCACAACCTTGGCAACGTTACTCCGAGAAAGTTTTTGCTAGCATTACGCACCCCTGCCAATGAGAGTTGCCGAGCCAGTGACTGTCGCTGGTTTTATTCTTCTTTTTCTAAAGATACTGCAAGGGAAGAAAGGGTGTGATCGATACGAATCAGCAAACTGATATCGAATTGATGTCCGAATGGAGATGGAACAGACGGCCGCACCTTGTAAAACGACGGGCAAAGAGAGGGAACAAAGAGGGCTATTGGGCTATTGGGCTATTGGTAATGGTCACTTGCCCACTGAGTCACAATCACTCAGCAATTGGTCGTGTTCTTGATTTGCATGGATAACAACAAGAACCGATCCTTCTTCAGACAGCATCACTCAATCACCCGCGGAGATCTGTTTGGGGGATACAATAATCCAAAATTGGATTCGGCGCACGACATTCGGAAGTTTATCCACGATGAAGTCATCGGACACTGGAGGCCGTTGAAACATTCCAGCTATTTTGGTTGTTTCTACCAGCAATCCGGGGACCTGCTCTGAGGCTCAGCTCAGATGGGCGGGTTCCATGCTCGTGGCCCGGCAACCCCGGCGCTGGGCACAGGGCATGTGGCGGACCGCTAGCTTGGGCAAAGAACGCCATTTTCCAAGAATAGCCCTTGTCAATTCTTGATGGCAGCCTTACACATCTGATTGACCCGACGTTACGTCCGCCATCGTCAACTGGATGTTTAAGCTTTCTCAAGAGATCGAATCGTTACATGCTGACATAGCCACACATGCGCGAGGGGTTCTGATTATGCCACTCCGTCTTGGACCCTCCGGTCGCTTTACGAAATTCTCCAACGGGGTGCATTGCCAAGTCTTTGGATCACTCTTGACGGTCGGGTCAAGACAAAAATTGAAATTGTAAGCTTGGTGAGCCCAACAGCTATCACCGTGGGTCCTGTATGCAGAGATTTGCTCTAGACTTTGCTAGGTGCAGCTGTGGACATGACATGGCCCGCTGCTGGTTGACGATAACGAGAGCCAAGGAAGCAACATGGCTCTTTTGGGTCTGTCTTCCTCTTTGGGACATGGGGGGAGTGCCGTGAATGGTGGTTAACAGCTGTCAGCAATACGGAGATCCAGGGTCTTGGCACCGGACAACCCACACCTCGTATCCATATCGCCATTTTCAACAGCCACTTCGCCATGGGCTTATCATCAGCCCTGCTCACAAGAGCTAGTCCCGTCATTGGCTTGGAATAGAATCGAATTGACGAAGGCTTTAGTCGGCTCCGCCCTATCTCGCTTACCTACCCAACAAATTAGGCCACCAGGTCGATGAGATATAAGAAATGCTTTGCCTCGCCTTCAGCCCCTTCTCTCATCCATCGTCTTTCGTTCAAAGATTAGCTCTGTCGATCTAGGATCTAGATACTCTGACAAAGTACATTCGTTTAAACAAGCACAACCACTAAACACCAACCACTATCATGAGGTCTTCGGGAATCATTGTCGCTGCTGCGGCTGTTGTCGCCAACGCTCACTACGAGAACGTAAGTTGCAATGGATAATATTCATATTTCGAAACTCGTACTGACTTACATGACTTAGCCTCAAGTCGGCTTCACTACTGTCTACACCCATCCAGCCAATGTCACCAAGCCCGCTGAGTACACCACCAGCACGGTCTACAGCACCAAGACATATACTATCACCCAGTGCCCCCCTACTGTTGTCGATTGCCCCGTGGGCCATGTCACTACCGAGACCATCGCCGTTTCCACGACTGTCTGCCCTGTCACTGAGCCCAGCAAGCCTCATGAGCCTGTTTACCCCAACCCTACTGAACCCAAGCCTCATGAGCCTGTACCTACTCACCCGGGTCAGGATGTTATCACCAAGACTCAGACTTACGCCTACCCTCATCCTACCAACCCTGGCCAGAGCGTGACCAAGACCATCACTTACACCGTCCCCAAGGACCATGGCCACAACGCTACTGCTGTCAACCCTCCTCCTCATACCTATCATCCTGTTCCTACTGGTGGTGCTCCCGTCTACCATAATGGAACCACCCCCGGTTATCCCGGTAACCATGGTGGAAAGACCCCTCAGGGTGAGGAGAGCGGCAACGATGATGGCACTGACAACGGTTCCCATGGCGGCAGCAGCAGCGGCAGCAAGGGAGGCAACAGTGGCTCCAAATCGGAGGACCACGAGCCTTCCACATCCTCTGATGTTCCTGAGACTGTCCAAACTGCTGGGGCTCACATGAACGCTGTTACTGGCCTGCTCGCCATCGTTGGCTTCGCCGCCGCTTATCTGATCTAAGATGGGCAATTTTTGGTCTGCTGACCACAACACCTTTTTTCAAACTTCTTACGATCCTTACATGATGCATGAAAGCATGGCATTTGGGCATGATTTGATTTTGTTTGCGAAAGCGAACGGCGTTTACAAACAGGGGTTACTTCCGCTACGGATACCAATGGATTAGGCCTAGCGATAACGGGATTGGGGATGCATTATATGAGATCCGAAAGCACATGCACACGACTTATATACCAATTTCTACATTTAATACTAGCGACCATTCATTTAGACTAGACTTTGATTCACATTATACCTAAGAGGGTGCCTTTTTAAAATATATAGACGGTTGCTAAGACACATATACTATTCCACAGTTCTTTTGACCTCGATTTGTTGCACTAAAGCAAGACTAATCATGAACCTAATTATCTGAAACATAAAATCATTATTAGGTTTGAAGATGTGGAATACTGTCTCGCATTTTGGTTCGATGTCCAAGCATTCGGTAAATATGAAACCCATGGCCCAAACGACTCAGTGCTATGCTTTGCTGCAGATCGCACTGAAAACCCAAGCCTGTGGTACGTCTTCTTCGTTTTCACACTCGCTCATATAACTCAAATAAAGTGCATATCGAAACAGAACTTCCCTCAACTCCTCTTTGCGTATGCTTCTCCCCACTCCGATCTGCCAGTTATCTATATCCAACTTGACCCCATTTGCATCCATTTCCACAGCCCATGACTGTCCCCGCAAGCCAGCCCACAGCGCCATTAGAAACGATTCGTCAACGTGTAGGTTCTGTGGCACGCTGCATCTTGGTGACCAGATAGACGGTCGTCGACGGCGTCGTTCTGGGTCTCGCGCGATCGTTATAAGAGTGTCTTGAGCAACGACCGGATCAAGAAACGATACAAGGACTTCGAAGGTTCGCTTTGCAAGTATGGTGTTGAAGATCCGGGATGTCAGACGGACTTGCTTAATAGCCGGGGCTTGGAGGTTGTCAAGGATCTGGATGATGATTTCTGTGGGCAGCGTTTCCATTGTAACGGATCGCAAGGGAGCCATCGTAAGATTCAATGCTGTGTCTTCAAGTACACGGAGTGAGTGAAGACGAGGGCAATGAAAGATAGAAGCGGCGACCTTCACGACAATGAATGGCTATGTCTTGCTCTATGTACCTCCCTATTTGCGAATAATCATCCGACCTGATGTCTTGCCCGTCCTACAAACTCCCAATCCGTAAAGGTTCTCATGTGAGACAGCCAACAAAGACGTAGATCCACCAATTTGGTAAGGTATAAGAGAGCCAATTGGTTCGTAAGAGTTCTCGTAAGGCTTGCGGGGGTCGTAAGCCGACCAGACTGACTGTGCTTTTAGTCTACCGCTATGGGAAGTGTAAGACGCCATATTTAACTGTACTCGACTAGTGTTTTGCTTCCTTGACTTGGGGTGTTACATTCATCACTTCTTCGAAAGACCATTTTACTCGCTAGTCTCCTCTTGCCACCATGCCTTCATTAAACGTAGCCTCTCCGTCCTCTCCCTAGCCATCCTCCTCCCCTCATCTGTTTTCATCATGCCCTCAAGCAACAGGAGCTTGTCATCAAAATGCTCCATAGTGTTCTCCAACGTCCGGCTCTTGGCACCTCCAAATGCGAACGTCCTCGCAATACCTACGGCGCCAATGGCATCTAGGCGGTCGGCATCCTGAACAACGGCCAGCTCCGGATACTTGTCCACAAGGGTCCGCGTGCGTGCCGGGTCCTTAACTTCGGAGGAATAGCTGACGCCTAGGCAGATGGCCTGGACGGTTTCGGCAAGGGTCTGCGGTGCACCGAAGGACATGAGCACGGATGCTACCATGCGAGAAGGGTCCTCGCCAGGGCGGAGGTACTTCTTGTCGCCAACGTCGTGGAGCAGTGCGGCCAGCGTGACCAAATCTTGGCGTGTTGAAGGGGTATGAGACTGGATATGCTGCGAGAGACGGAGGACACGCCTGATGTGGTTGAAGTCGTGCGATGCGTCATAATTGGACATATATTCCTCAACGTAGTTTGTCACTTTGCCAACAAGGGCGTCGTCAACTGACAAGTCTTCGACAGTCATTGTGTGAAGTCTGCGACCTGGGATGGCTATGTTTGCATACAGGACGGCGAATTTGGCGTCTCAAAAGAGGAAACGTATTTCTCAGGAGATATCTCACGGTAACCTGAGATTGTCATGAGGATGACTGAAGCACGTAACAGTGGAGGATCGAAATGAAGACACTAAAATTCTATGCCATGAAAACTGACCCTAGACACGATTTGTAACCCAGCACTCTGATTTGAGTATCCACTGCAAGGATCACATAATGCAATCTTTAGGAGGGAAGTTCAAACAAATGCCTGAGGTCCAGTATATTGACCCTTGCCCAGAGAATGTGAGACGCGATGGCTCGACGCGTTAGAAATGAAGGATGATCTGGAAACAAAACGGGTCCCCACGTGACAGGCCACTGGATTTCCAATTGGGACTCAGTATTGCATTGAGAAGTTCTCTGATAGGCACCTCAGAAATGAGGTCATCTGTGTTTCATTTCTGTCAGACAAAACATTACACAGAGGTCTTAACAAATCTCGTGACTCTCAACTATGGTCTCGCATCTGATGATTGCTAGCATCCACATTCATTCTTTTATTTCTTTTGGGAAATATGATTCAACGGGAACACAAAGTTTTTGCCTGGAGTTGAAGCCCTTTGTTCACATTTCACCGCTTGCTTGCCTGCCTGCCTATCTATATGTACCTACTTAGTCAGGGTACACCTGTATGAGCGCATGATTATCAACTTGTCCCACAGTATAGGCATTGACTGAGCTGAAACATGATTCAAATGCCTAATAATAGACATTACAGTATGCTGTCAAATCCTATCATTACTCGTCACTTGTAGGCTGCTATGATGATGCTAGATACACTGGATATATGCCATGCAGCATATCGATGGTGGATATTATTCTTCATGCACTTCAAGACAAAAACATATCGATACGAGCCAAGAATGTCATCTGAGAAGTTTCGTGGCATGCAAGACCATCTGAGTGTAACCTTTTGTCTAGTGATTGGCACGCTCTGTGGGAAAGCCGTGTGGTATACTGTCGATACAGCATCAATTAGAACGACAAAAGCCCAGACTCACTGCTCGACATATCGATCACCCATTCGGTCAAGCAGAGGAAAGGTCACGCCCTGATCGAGGTTCCGCAACGGAGAACCTTCGTCTGTATCATGGAGTCCCCCTCTTTCAACAGGCGGCCATCACAGGGAACGACTTAGTTGCCCTGGCCTCTCGCGGTGCCAGAAGACTTACCTAGGTACCTTGGTAATTATATCAGGGCAAAAGAATAAATTGGTCAAAGCGCCTGCTAGTTTTATGATGAATTATATTCATGCAGTCTGGGCCTTTTTGTCATTTAGGACTTCAGTCCTTGGTTTTCTGCCCGCCGTCCCCTAGCCTGGTAAACAGAGCGGGTGGGTGACTTCGTGTAAGTGTGACGGACCTCACATACCCGCCGAAGCTAAAAGGCATAGCATGCATAGAGATGGATAAGAGAGGACCGATGCTACCGATGCTAGACCCGGGAAGGTAGAAGGCATCGGGCACACGCGGACGGGCCGAAGAGGGGGAGATGGAGATAGGAGGCTTAGACCCATTATGCTTATCGAATGGGCACCTGGCTTGGCATATTTTATTTTATCTGTGAGTCAAGGTCATATACCTCAATGATGGCCGTGGCTTGTTATCAGGGATTTCTGTCTTCATAGGAATGAGGAGCCCTTCGGGGATGTGAGCAGAGGTGGCTGGATACGGGGATACAAATAGACGAGGCCTCGATATGTATGTACCTTGTAGGTGAAGGCCACCGCCAGTTCGCATGTCTCTCTTCTGGGCCATGTATTCTGTAAGCGTAGCGCAGACGCGGCAAATCCGCACTACTAGTTGTCGACTTGCATCTGAAGCGTGATATGGCGTACATACTACCGCCAATACGACAACAGCGGAGCATACAGTTCCGCCGTGATTCTGAGAGCAATTCATCTAGTGAGTCAATTCCTGACTCGTCCAATTCTTCAAGTCGGCCGCATGAACTCGAGGGTTGCACTACAGTTCGCCCAACTATAGAGCGGCCCAATAGCGGCCAGAGGTGTCAAGCGGTGCAGTGCAAGTCAAAGGCAGAACATTACCGCAGATGCGAGGCAAGGCGATGCGATGTGCGATGAGCTTAGGCCTTGCATGATCCATAGATTTCAATGGGCTGCTGAGGCCACGAGAGCCGACAAATCTGGTGTCTAGACCGTACAAGAAATGACACTGATGTTGCGTCCTTGCATGGCTGAAATGCAAGTGGTTGATGTGAGATGTGGTTGACGACTGTTGGTAATTGGCCGGGCTGCAGCGTGACGAGAGGTTGAACCTAGCGGTGCCACAAGCCAATGACGACGTTGGAATAGACGCTCTCCGGGGGTCACTCTTTGGGCCTGTTTAGCGGTAAAGGGCTTCTAATTGGCGCAGTGTTTCTCCCCGCTCTGGAGGGGCTGTCCGCCTTCTGGGGCTGCTTCTAAATATCGCAGCATTTAGCATGGATTGGGCTCCACTATTGATGCACGCACTTACTTGATCCACATTTGCTTAACCGCCCACGCTTGTCCCAGGAGGGAAGAGGGAACCGTTCAATTGTGATGGGTTGAGTGATAGTAGATGACATGAACTCGGCATTTCCTTGTCTGCAGTCCGTGATTGGCTGTCTCTGCAATTGAAGAGTCCTTGTTTCTTGTAAATTTGTGCGTGTGCGTGTGCGTGTGCGTATGTGTATGTGCAATTCGTAATTCGTAATTCACACGGCAACAGATGTTATTGACATTGGGTCCATCACAATTATCCACCACATGATGATGGATATCGGATCCATGCAAAATGGCTGTGGCCGCTATACACGGCCGTTTCTTATAAACAGGACCAACACCCACCCCCAAAGCCTTTCTTCTTTTCTCTCTCTTCTTCTTCAGCAAGTCCTTTTCAATCGCAAATCCTGTTTTTGTTCTTGGGTCTCTTACCCTCCCCCCTTTGTGTTTTCGTTTGTTCACCGTGGAGCCGGTCTCTACTACTATCATTCTAATTTTCGTTGTCTCTAATCAAAGATATCCGTCAACTCCAAAGCTTACTCAATAAGTTGCTGGCCAGCTTAGAGACATCAACCTTTAACGATT
Source organism: Fusarium sp. NRRL 25184 (assembly GCA_013755755.1). Classification (NCBI taxonomy): domain Eukaryota; kingdom Fungi; phylum Ascomycota; class Sordariomycetes; order Hypocreales; family Nectriaceae; genus Fusarium; species Fusarium sp. NRRL 25184. The sequence continues at coordinate 33,790 of JABSSZ010000391.1, read as the reverse complement.
ATCCTGTTTTTTTTTCTGCTCGTCCCGTCTGTTATAATCATCTAATTACAGAAATCACGGATTTCACTTGCTCGCGCCAACTATCAAACAATATTGCATTGACCAAACTTTCATTGTTCGCATCATCGACTCACCAAACAACACAAACGCATAATTAAATCAAATCAAAGCAAAATGTCGGCTGTTCAACTTTCTTTCTCTCTCCGCGTCTCCTCTGGCGTTAAGACTGTCCATCTTCTCGGCTCTTGGGACGGTTACGTCGGTCAGCTCCCTCTCTCCAAGGACAAGTCCTCCTCCAAGTCCGGCTCCTGGAAGGGCACCTTTCGATTCCAGAACTCAACTCTTGAGGCTGGCCAACGATACTGGTACTACTACATCATCGATGGTTACCATGTTGCCCACAACCCCAGCGTCACCTCAACCATCGAGCCCACCACTGGCCGTGAGCTAAACGTTCTTGACGTTCCCACCGACTCTCACAAGTCTTCGTCCCACCGCTCTTCATCTTCCAAGTCTTCCTCCAAGTCATCTTCTTCCTCCAAGTCCTCATCCAAGTCATCGTCGCACAAGTCTTCCTCTAGCAGCAAGAGCTCTTCTCACTCCTCCAAGGACAAGGAGTCGCGATCTTCGCGATCCTCACGCCACAGCTCTAAGCTCTCAGTTGACATCCCCAAGGGTCGCCCCCTGTCAATCTCCCAGATCCAGGCCCCCAAGCCCATGTCTCCCCATGCGACTAAGCACATCTTGGATGCTTCCTACTACGACAACGAGGAACTTGAGGAGCTTGCCGACCGCTTCGGCAGCGCCAACATCGAGGACGAGTTCATCACTGACTTCAGCACATCGCCAATCTCCTCTAGTGGTTCTTCTCTGTCCTACCGTTCCGACAGCTCTTCACCCAACTCGTCCCTCTCTGGCTACAGCACTCCCGGATCCGACGTCAGCTCTTGCACTTGTGAGCGCTATGGCATTACTCGCAAGGGTGAGCGTGTCAAGCTCGACTGCGGCGGATCCCGCTGTGGCTACGATGATGATAGTGATTCCATCTGCTCTAGTGGCAGTGAAGACGAGTATGAGTATGAAGCCTCCGTCTCGCGCACCAGCTCTCGCCGCCACGGCGTGGTCGCATAAACGCGCCAGTGTGTGGAGGGCTCTGTGGCAACAGGTTGAGAGAACCTCCTGCCGTTCATTCTTTAAATCGGGCATCCCCAGGCAGCACACTAGCGCCAGGATGACCCGACCTATGTTGTTGTGGTAATATCAGCAATCATTTTTCTGTTCCGACCTGCGTCACGCTGTCAGACGTGGATGGTACGCCGAGCTGGTCTCGTACGTTCCACCGCACCGATGCGTTGATCGTCAGCTAGGTCGATGCTGCGGCCGTTCGGCGCAGTCCTCTCGTGGCTGCGCAGACGTAATTTTTCTTCCTCACTCTGTTGGTTCTGGAGTGAGCTGGGAGTTCTCGAAAGAGGGCCGCCCCAGAAGCAAACAATGTCAACGCATGAGAATCCCATCTGTCCTGATGATGGGATCCCGTCTCTTGCAGACAATATCTGGATGTGGTTCAGGGCCTGACGATTGATGAAGGTCTAGACTAGCCATTACGACGTATGAGGTGGATGATGAAGGACAGTCACGAGCAACGATTTAATGTGAATGAAATAGCTTAGCTGTCTAGGATAGATGACGATTGAATCTATTCATGAAACGAGAAAAGAGGCTTTGAGAAATAGAGCAGCGTGATGATGCGTGCATACACCTACCTACCTAGTAGGTAATAAGCTATCGATTTCGGTCTTTCGGTTCAATGTTACTCCCCATTGTATTCTACTAGATACCTACCTAAGGTAGGTAGGTATCTAGTAGTGGAGGGCCTTCAGGGGGCGGGGATCCAATATTATGGCGGGGTAAGTCCCTATCATCTATTGGACATTCATGTATTGCCCAGCTGTAGAATCACAAACTCATCTTCACCGTACTTGTAACGTCTTTTTTACATATACATTGCATTCATATCTCTGGTTTATATAAGACGAGGCCTGAGGTCACCAGTGGTTAGTCTCAAATTCAATTGAGTGCGTGTCAATTTCTTCCTCAACCACGCTCCACTCCTTCGTTCATCCGTCGAGCTTCACTTAACACCGACCCGATCTCAATTGTAGCATCACCCAACTGCAAATATGTCCGACGAGCAAATCATACTCCCCATCATCGACTCCCACATTCACCTCTACCCAGCGTCCGAAACCGACTCCCTCGCTTGGTACACCCCCGATGGTCCTCTTGCCGGCCAACGTTCCCTGGAAGAATACCGCGAAGCTACCTCTTCGGTACCGTCTCTCCTAGGCTTCGTCTTTGTCGAAACAGACCGCAAGAATGATGTTGAATCTGGCGCAGCCGATGGCTCTGGTTGGGAGCAGCCTTTGGCTGAGGTCTCATGGCTCAAGCGTGTTGCGCTTGGCCAACCGCGCGAAGGAGAGGGCCACAGCCCCGAGGACGCAAAGTTGTGCCTTGGTATTGTGCCCTGGGCGCCGCTGCCAAGCGGTCCTGAGGTTCTAGAGCGCTATCTTGACCGAGTGAAAGAGGAGGCCGGCGATGCTTGGCCTAAGATCAAGGGGTTCCGCTACTTGCTGCAGGACAAGCCTCATGGCACCATGCTGGACGATAAATTCATCGAGGGCGTCAAGCTTCTTGGTCGACGAGGATTCACCTTCGATGTTGGCATTGATCAGCATCGACGTGGAAAGAAGCAGCTTGATGAGGTAATCGAGTTTGTTGACCGTGTTCACGATGGTGTTCCCGAGGAGGAGAAGGTCACACTGGTGTTGAGTTCGTGCAGCCCTTCTCCTTCCCCTACTTCATTCTAACAGTGTCTCCTTAGACCACCTCTGCAAACCCGACTTCAGCATCTATAACCTTACATCAGACCCTAGCTTCCACGCCTGGCGCACTGCCGTCTACACCCTCAGCAAAGACTCTCATGTCTATATGAAGCTCTCCGGTGGCTTCTCCGAGATGCCTGACTCCCTACGAAACCAGGACCCCAACCATATCTTCGAGGCTACCCTCGGTTGGCTCGGTATTGTCCTCGCCACCTTTGGCCCCAGCCGTATCATGTTTGGGAGCGACTGGCCTGTCTGCACTGTCAACACCGGCAATGCCTGGCCTAGATGGCGCAGCATCGTTGAACGCATGTGTTGGATGGCTACACTGAGTGATGAAGAGCGCGCAATGATCTTTGGCGGTACGGCCAAGAAGGCGTATGACCTCTGAGCAGAGGAACGGCATTATCAGGGCAAATACTATATATATAAAAGCCTAAATAAAGCTTCCTTAATGAGATACATGAGTGTAAATAAACGGAAATTCTCATAACAAAATAATCATAACCCTTGATGTGAACGGATCTCGTGATTAACCTCAGAGACGACTTGATATCCGGCCCTTTGGCTCCATATGCCAGGAAGAAAAAGAAAATCAACTATGTTCGAGAAACTCCAATCTACAACTAACACCCATTGTAAAATGCAACTCCGGGCGCCCATGACCATCAGTCGTAGAAAACGTCAATAAACAATGTCATGCCAGGGCTCTAGAGTGAGCTCACGGCATTCCCCGAGCATATGCCACGCAGAAAAACAGGCTCTAGTCATACAGTTTTATGTGTCATTAGTTTTCGCGTTCATCTGCCCTTTTGAGGCTCATTGTGTTTCTCCCCGTCCAATACTACTCTGCTCCCCGTCCTCGGTAGTTGCCCATCTTCTCGATGGAGCTCATAATGCCACTACGGGCCATACCCCCTGGACGAGGCAAGCCACCTGCGCTCTTTGTTCGCTCGTGAGGTGCTCGGAGTCCCGATCCTGGCGCGCGTAGACCCGAAGCACGACTAACACTGCTTCTAAAGTGATCGGCACTTCGCTTTGGTGTCTTAGTCTCAGGCTCTCGGTCGTGTTGTCTCTCATGAGGGTAACGAGACGCAGACGGAGGCTGTTGAGGTTGTTGCTGTGGCTGAGGCTTTGGCGTCTGCGCAACAAAGCTCTGCATGCTCATCATCTCCTCGGCAAGTTGCACAAGCTCTCCCTTCTCTACGCGCTCCTTCTCCAGCATACTGCGCAGTGACTCGTTGTCGAGCTGTACCGTGTGGACAACTGCCTCAAGTCGCTGGATATCGGCGTTTAACTCCTTGATTGCTGCGCTGTCTCGGACGGCTTGGGCCTTGCGCTCATCAGCCTCAATGCTGTCGGGCTCGACTCTGGTCATTGTTGTATCTCGGCAGACGCGCAGGCGTTCGTTCTCCTCGATAAGTTCTCTGATCCTGTTTTCAAGCTCATGGACACGCTTCTCCCACCGAGTCTCGTATGACTTCTTCAGGGCAGTGACCTTGGATTCGTGTTTGCTCTTATAAAGAGCATGAAGCTCACGAGCCACTCGCTCGACTGCAATCTCAACTTCGTGATTGGTGTCGTTTGGGCTCTTGGGCTTTTCGGGCGACGACTTGTCAGTGTCTTTCCCGGCACGCATACCCGCCATCTTACTCTCCGCCTCTTGGTGCAACATCTCGGCTGCCTCACGTCGCTTCTCACTCTCTTCCAACTTCTGTTCGAGCTCTTCCTGTTCTCTTTGGCTCTCCACAATTTCTTCCTTGGCCTTCCGTAAGACATGTTCCATCTCACGACCTCGGTTCTCCCAACCCTCTTTCTCAGCAGTAAGTTGCTCTTTGATAGAGCGTTCCTCGCGGAGCTGCTCCTGGGACTCACCCACTCGCTTCTCTGCATCACCAACTGCGGCCTTGAGCGATTGCACTTCGGCTTCCTTACCACTCAATGAAGCTTTGAGTGAGCTGATCTCTGACAGGAAGTTTGATTTGAGAGACTCGAGTTCTCTCGCGGTGATGCTGGGAACGCTTCGAGGTGTAGGCATAGGGGGAATATCGAAGTCGATGAGATTGGCAAATCCGCCACGAGAAGGCGTCGCAGTTACATAAGGTGCTGTGCGAGATGGAGAAAGCCCACCCTTGGCCGGTGACTTTTGGGGTGATCGCTGAGGAAAACGCAGCTGCTCTGTAAAGTCCAGAAGATTCGTTGTGTTCCCTGAGTCGTGTCTCGGGGTGGCTCGCGACGTTCGTGATGGGGAGGGATCAGCTCGTGTGTTTGCCCGAGGCGTGAGACCACCCATGTCGGACAGCTTGGTGGGACTTTGGCCGAGTTTGGCAAGCATGGTTAGGTTGGGCACAGCCGAGAAGGTACTGAAGGTACTGATCGCTGTATCGTCAGGACACACGGAATCGTCGACCTCCATTTCTCCAGAAGGGTTAACGTTGATGGTGCCAGTAGTGACGTCCATGTCGTCCAGGCCGTCTTCCAGGACGCTTTGCTCATCTTCAAAGATCTCAATTGCGCGCTTGAGGCCTTCGTTTTGTCGCACTGCATCCTCTAGACTCATCGTGCTCTCTCGGGAGGCAGCGCGGGTTGTGTCGAGAGGATTGCTGATCTTAACAGGAAAACGCTTCTCAGGAGACACCTTTCTAGGGCTACGAGCGTTGGGGCCCAGTCTATTTGTTGGTCTTCCGTCTCTCACCTCTCGCTGGTCGGTGAGGATCTTCAGCGGTGAAAGTGTCGCGCCAGAGAGGACTCGGGAGTGTCGTGATTTTGAAGGAGAATGGTTCTCCTGATCGGAAAGTACAGTATCGTTGAGGGCAGACACGAAAGGAGATGATCCCTGAGAGGGTTGGCTCTGTGATTCTGAGGAGGTGGAGACTGTTCGTACCTCGTAGGAGTCGTACCGCTGAGCAGTAGCTGGTGTCTGGATATTGAGATTTGAATCTTGGGCGAGCGACAGTGGTGTTTCCATTGTGATGCACGCTGAATCAAGGAAATGAGATAATCAAACAGTCAATGTGTAGTCACAGTTCCAGTCGGCAGAGGATATCGTTGACTTGATAGTCTGGTTCAAGCCACTTTTGAGCAGTGTTGCTTGTTGAGAAAGTCAAGTTCAACGGTCACACGCTAACACTCAATATGTTGACTTTAGGTAGTTGACCCGACAACAACTAACAGTGGATCTCTCACGTGGTAACCATAATCATCATTCAACTACCTACCTTGTAAATGGTTTCTAAGGTAAATACCAAGGTAAGTAGTTACATCATTTCACTTACCGTTGCTTGGTTGCGTTTATGACATCCCTGTATTCCTTCAATCTCATAAAGTTATCACTAGACTGACCTGGTGCTTAGGCACCCCTGTGCGCATACACAGTATACGTGTTTCATACACTTGTTCTCACATTCACTTTGTATCACTCATCGCATGACACATCTACACATGAATCTTGGCACATATGATCCAACTCTCTAATTGTATCTATTCTCGAGAAAAAAAAACAGCTTTTATTGTTCCCTCATAATTCGTTACCTAATAAAGCAACATTGCCGAAAAAGAAGAAAAAAACACACACACACATCATCTGTGCCCGCGTTTTCTGGGTCACAGTGAAACGCGAGCACATAAGAAAAGAAGTGAAGAAATGTAAGATCGTAATTCGTAATTCAGAGCCTTTCCCAGGGTTTCCCTTTAGCGTCTTGACTTTCCAATATTTTGGGCTTGCAAGACAGCTCAGTAAACAAGGGTCCACTCCAAACTCATCATTCCCGCCTGGGCTCATTACAGGCAGTACTGTCCCATAGTATGCGATCATATCGCATTTTGGAGTAAATCATCGAAAATCCTTGCTGCAGTGACTTTTTCCAGAAATTAAGCCTCCATGCAGACCGTGACTCATTAGTCATTGTATATCCGTGACAGAGCATGCTAGATCAACAAAAAATCGGAAGTCGTGTCGTGAACTCGTCGGCATCATCTTTGGAATCAAGGGCTTCCCGATGAGGGACACTCCAGTGTCCAACAAAAAAGGAAAGAAAAAAGTTCTTTTTAAAGAAAAAAAGGAAATCGAAAGAATGTGTTATCATGTCCCTGATTGTCGGAGATAGGACGTATCGTAATTTTCGCTTGCACTGTTGAATGAGTGCACCGGGGAGATGCCACTGTTCCTTGCAAAACGTCGACAACAAAACACCGGGGATCATCTATGGGCCCTGAAAACTAACCGAAAGATTGTTGTCTTCGAGGAGCGCTAATGGCAGAGGGAGGCCGAGCGCCAGTATCGTACACCGGGGCAGATGGATACGAAGGAGACGCAGCAACAGTGGATGCAGGTCGAGCCAAGTTGTCATAAACAGGAGCAGGGGCATAGGTGGGAGAGGTGCCGATGCTAGAATGAGGGCGGTTCATGGCGTCATACTGGGGAGCAGGGACACTCGTCTCCATGGTCTTGTGTCGCTTCAAGTCGAAGTTGTTCAAGTGATCATGTACATTTGGGCCAGGTCGTGGCGTCTCCGCCTCATCATCTCGTCGTTTGTATGGACTCATGCCATTCATGACACCGGGCTGACCATACCCATTGTGCAGGGTGTAAAATCCGCCAGGAGAAACCATGCTGTCATTCGATGTTATGGTTTTACGCCGCTTTACTTCGAAGTTGCCTGCGGAATCATGTCCATTGGGACTTGATCGATGAACATCATCATCCTCATCTCGACCTCGCTTGAGCATACCTCCGTCTCCATTAGCAAGAGGCTGGTGATGAATATTCGGTAGAGGCTGAGCATATGCATTCGACAGACCAGGCATGCTACCAGGCATGTTGTTCATGTTGTCGTGTGCATTATGCGCTGGCCTATGAACCTCATCATCTTCATCTCTGCCCCGCTTGAGCAAATCTCCTCCATTCTGCATAGGAGGCTGGTGTACATTCGCAAGGGGAGGCTGTTGAGGGTATCCATTAGACATTGCGTGCATGTTACTCATAGGATCATGTCCATTAGAGACAGGTCGGTGCAGATCTTCTTCTTCTTCTCGTCCTCGTTTGAGCATACCACCTCCATTTGGCATGGGGGGCTGGGAACCATTTGTGAGAGGCTGGGGAGTGCTTGCAAGAGACTGAGGGCCATTTGCAAGGGGCTGAGGAACGTATCCCCCGGTTGGCAAACCAGGCATCATGGGGTGGTGCTGCCCAATTGAAGGCAAAGCATTGGGAGCAGCGGGTCTCTGACCACCGAGTCCTTCGTGCTTGCGGCGCTCGGCAGCTGCCATGACCTGACTGGTCCGGTTGGAGTTCGACGGGTGATAAAGGAGTGCCCCGATATTGTGGACAAACAAGGGGAAAAGGAGCTCTGTGATCTTCTCCTTGTTCGCGAAGTCTAGTGCACGGTCGTAAGGAATCCTAGGCCATCGTCAGTTAAACATCCAGCAATGGGTCTACAGATCCAACCACATGAGGATACATACCAGACACCTTTTAAGTGCATGGGACCAATCTTGACAACGTGGCGAACCTTTTCGCTTTTCAAGATGCCATCCCTTCGACCTCGAGTCATGCCAGCAACGTTTAATAGTTTCGTGCCGTTAATCATGTGGTTATCTGTACTTGAAGTCAGCTGCTGTATAGGGCGCTTAGGGGCATCAATTCTGACCTTCTCTTCGTGCTACACATATACCTCTAGCTTCCACCTGGAAGCAGAGGCTGCCTTCGTCTTCCCACAGGGTAGCCGTGACTCTGGGCTTCATACCGGGAGGGTTATGCTGGCCAGTTGTGTCGAAAGCGCCATTATTACTACTGTTACCGTAACCTGGCTGCTGCATTGCTCCTTGGTTGCTGAGCGCTGAAGGTACTGGCAGTACATTCTGGGGTGCAGGCATAGGAGTGGAGACCGCGGTAGTTGGAGCACCATTTGTAGAATAACCATAGCCGTACTGTGGTGTCGAGTAATGAGGTGAATAATACATGTCTGGCTGGGGATGGCCTTGGTTCATCGCGGAGGTGTTGTTGTTGTTTTCAATGGGGGATGATGGGGTGCGGCTGGTCCTCAACGGTCGAGATACGGCGGTTGAGCACTCTGGTAGAGATGAGAGAGGTAGGGCTGGCGTAACGTTAATATGGCAGCACAATTGCGAAGAGGAAGCAGTCGAGGAAGGTTGACTGCAAACTCGAAGGAAGAGGAGGTGGACGGCAAAAGGGAAAGAGACCGGCAAAGAAAAAAAAGAGAGAGAGAGAAAAGAAATAGAAAGAGAAAAGGAAAAGGAAAAAAACCCGAGAAGGTCAGGATCTTGGTGGTGAGAGGCAGAATGAAGAGAAGGAACAGAGGAGGCAGGTGAGGTACGTACCTAAACTTGCTTGATCTATGGCCGTGGTAGAGGTACCCTCAGTACATACCCTCAGGGCCTTGAGCAATACCCGCCCCTCAGGCAGGCAGGTCGGGACGGGGGGGCAGACAGACGATGGGGGAGTGCACTTTGGTGAGGAGTGTGAGGGAGTGTGGAGCATAAGAAACAGAATCAGAATTCATCCTTGGTGAGAAGGGAAGGGAAGGGTGTGGCAGATATCCACCACAGATCCAATCCTATCAAGGGCAAAGAGGGGTTAATCCTTATTTTAGTTAGTCTGGTTCAAGAGTAAACGAGAGGCAGGAGAAGACTACCATCCATAGATGAAGTCCAGGAAAACCATTTCTTGTGAGCAGACGAGGTGCGGAGAATGATAAGGATATCCCAAAGTCAAGGAAAGACTATTTCTTATGCAAAAGCTTTGAAAGGCCTGAATTGTATTGTTCGTTTGACGAAATCATACTCAACGGTCTGCGGCACTAAAAAGAACGACTATGCAGTATGTATGCACACGCACCCAATATGAGTCTATTTGGGGTGCAGTGGACCGCTTGCATGCTCTGCTCGTACCTTGAACTTCAAAGATTTGTGTGCATGGCACAGAATTGTCCAGGTTGATAAGGTCCAAAGCGATAAAGAGGAAGAAAACACGCCTGATTTCTAAGGCAAACAGCCTTCGCAATTGTTCGAGGGTACCGTGTCTATCGTCTTTTGACCTCCAAAATCCCGGTAACCAAAATGGTCAACAATGAATTATCTGAAGAATGAACTTGAAAACCCTTCTCACCGTACGAGCCGACATCGCCCTTGATTCTTCCAGGTGTGTGCTGGCGTGGATCATGAATTAGACTAGACTATCTTTGGCCTGACCATGCACGGTACGATACCTACTGTGTTATACCCTGGGTTCAAGCTGAGACTCAATGCCTAGGTACCTGCTGTCCTCTGGATTGAAGGCTTTTGATATCTCGTCCTTCCATGAGCACACAGCCAGACATGGCCTAGGTGCATCGTGTTATTCTTTAAATGTTCCGTCTCCTTCATCTCATGGTCTAGAAGTGCCCAGAGAACTATACAGACAGTCCCTCCGCTTGTCGGATGCGCACTGGGCACTCTCCTGTCAACGCACAACAGAACCAGGGGACCATCCAGCTCGCAACCTGCACACAAACTCGGTGGAGGAAGGACTCTCTGTAGGGCGTTGTTGAAAGCTAAAGAGCGCTCCCAGCAATTTTGGTGTGTGGTGCGAGGGGTGCGGCTACAGGGGCAGAGGAAATTCATTGGGGTGTAGCCAGAACAGCGTAGCACCAGGCCACCTCAAAGCGCGTTGGGCGGAGGAGAGAGTTGATCATGGGGGGTTTTCTCTGAGCGGTTGTTCGTACAGTTACCGACTGAGGTATCGAGACTGCAACTAGTACTGGGGTCTCTCACTGGGCAGAATGATCGGTCACCCAGAATCCCAGTGGCTACAGGAGGCCACGGGGCCGGCAGGGCTACCCAGGCCACAGCGTGCAAGGATGAAGGATCCCGGGGGGAACAGACGGGAGCGATGCTTGGTGTCATTAACCCCTGGCAGCTCAAACTCCGCTTACTCGCGCCAGCAGTTACTGTGCACCCACCGTGCACCTCAGCACCCGCTTGATGCGACAGGAAAAGCCCGCACACAGCGTCGATTCAAGATACACTTTTGAGACGGGCAGAAAGTAAGTCATAACACTGGATGCCATGCTCAAATTCGCCATTGAGCGATGCACTGATCATGAATATCTCTGACGTTACGCCTCAGATACCTGGGTTCAACTTACCAATTCATCTACAGCCTAAGTCACCTCCATCATAAGTTGTTCGTGAACAGTGAGATTGACTACGTAGATCGCATTACAAGGGTCGATTTGATTGGTTTCTTCTCTCCTCCGGGACCTTGTTGTCGGCTCAATCACATCAATCCCTGGTTAGATGCTTGGCCTGTATACATACACAATTGAGGTAATACTGGCGAGGTTCTTTAACTGCAAGCATTCTCTGGATATTTCCGACAGGCTTACGGATATGAGGAATCATTCATGTCAATTCCCCCTTGTCTCATCAGCAATTCTTCAGGCTATAAATGATAGTTATCAAAGCATCCAAAAAAGGCAGTGAGTCTATTTGATGTCGTCCACGGCTGCGCTACAGTTCAGGTTGCCTCTGTGTCGCGTCAGTTTGTTGTGGGCTGGGCTTTTCTCATTTGTCTATCTGGTTGTGTTATTGCTTTCCTGTGGCCGTGTCGTGTCAGTGTCGTGTTATGTGCTAGCAGTGTGTTGCGCTGTCGTGTTGTCTTTGTTATTGTGTGCTCTTGTCGCTTTAATGCCATTCGTCGGCTTTCAACTCTCGGTTGACTTCTTTCGGGGTCTCCTTCTTTCTGGCTCTTAGTTGCGGCACAGCACCGTGCAAACTACCCGAGGGCTTTGCTAAATCCATGTGAAGTACGGCTGTATTGCGATTGAGTTTTCAGAGCTCTTCAACGAGGTTCATCCAATCAGAGACTTCGAACACCAACTAGAAGAGACTTAGACAAAGGGAGGGAGAGGATAATGGCATCAGAGTTTGCGCTTCCAGATTCTTGGTGCTCCTGGTCTTTCTACTTCCTTACCCCCAATTGATCGATCTGAAGGTGACTACTTAATCGTAGTTCTCAACGGTGCGCCAAACCACTACGGGACCGTTACTTTGGGTTCCCTGTATTGCGTCAAGTGCCAGGACAGCCTGTGCACCATTCTGTGCAACTACCAACAACTCGTATTGAGATAAGTTGAGAAACCAAACGCGACCAAAGGTCTTTCCATAGTGCCGAGAATTCAATCATGGGGGCATCATGCAGACTAGGAGCGGAAAGGCTATGTACTCTCACTAAGTTCTGACTATGGGATTCGCTTGCGCAGGAACAGCCACCGATGATGAAGAGAGGTCTTGAACCGCAACTCACCAAGTCAAGTTTCTGTTAGAGGCTCAATGGCTTTGGTTCCGGCCCGAGATAATTGGTCTACAGTTGTCAATGCTCTTGTTCTGCCAACCTCCCCCCAACCCTGACTGAGCGACTGGTGTTCGTTAATAATGACGGGACTGAGCGAAATATGGCCACATCAGCATCCCGGTCTCTCTACATACATACATACAGTTACTCAAGCCCGAGCCCGAGCTCACGCCCGTTCGTGCGGAGGTCCGTCAATGGGCCCGGTAAGTTCAGCAAGGCTCATGGCCCATGTTGCCATGGGTCGCCGCCGCTCTCCGAGCTGCCCGGATTTCCCCTCTTTGACTAGGATGTTGGAACAAGCATCCGCTGCTGGCGCTTATTGAATCTGATTCGTTGATAAGACATATGTGGAGTTTCCGTCCTCTCTGTTCTGCATAGCTGAATGGCAAATCATGTCCATCAAAGTCATCGTCCTCGTGGCTGAGCTTCATGGCCCACCAATGATGGATGTCTTACACACAAGAAAATGATGAAGGGCCTGAGGACCCGGTCGAGCACAGTGCCGGATTACCAGCGGGGTCTCTCTTCATAAGAGCTTCTCTCTACTCGGTACGTTCCTGACCCATGGCCGAATGTCCTCGGGTCTGTGAGTTACGCTGTGGCGGTCTCGATGGGCCACTTGCCAGGTATCATGTCTCACTTGAGATCAGTTTATCTCTGCTATTGTTACCTCTCTTCCTTGAGAAGGACTCGGCGGCAAGGCAGCCTCCCGCGAGGATCACTGACGACCAGACAAAGCACAAGCTCTCTCTGGGCCCAGAATTTTCCCGGCTTTTGTTGAGCCTTTAACAATTGACCGGCTGCTTCAGCTTGATACAACGTTTTCGATGGTCTTTCTCATAATTTCCACTCAATCACCAAAACTTGGGCGCCGGCTCAGCCACCCGGTTTCCCAGGACATGTGACTTTTTCAGTAGTTTGTACATCCTGCCCTCTCTCAGTCGAGACGTTGATGTTTGCTTTCTTCGCTCCAAATCTTTGAACTTATAAGCTTTTGAATACGATGCCACTGCCTAGCAGCCTCCCACGTCAACTATTCCTACGTATGACTATCACGAGCCCGGCACAGAGGCAGTGGCACTTCTGTTCAATTGCCTTTGGCCCATCCTTTGTGCCCAGCGAATATCTAAGTCAACACAAAAGGTCAAGGGTCCTGCTCGGAGCATTAATCCAGCTGGCAAACTCTAAAACTATCAACAATACATTGTTCAGTACCCAAAAGTACCTACCGCAACATACCGAGGCACCGATGAAGGGTCTGACCGGTTGAAGCTGGGTTTGACACCATTTTGACCAGGGTGGTACGTTTTGTGGGCGTGGATCTCTTATGACTAGTGAGAAGACAGGTTTTTTTCCATGGTCCTTCCTCGGAGCGGTGCGATTTTCCGACCACGATAATCATGATCGTGGAGATGAAAACCAGATATCTGATAAAACTGGTCTAGAAACCAACAGCCTCGAGATATGCAAACCTAGCGAGTCTGTGGTGTAGATCTTATGCTGCCCACCAAGCCGACACTACTGTATGTGTCTACATGGTCCTTACGCACCGTTGACCGGGACCTTATGCAAGATGTACAACAAGCTCAGGCAATCAGGGCCAGTGTGACAGGGCCAGGCTGCCACTCCCTTTTAAGGTGCATATCGATGCATACATAAAGAAGCTGGTCCTGGAGGATGTGCATAAGTGGATGTATGATATTCTTCGATGCATATGATTCACATAATGCCACGAGGCTGAACCGTAGGAACGTCATCCCTTGTCATGGCCTTTCGGTTTCTTTCTTCTTTTCCTCTGGAGGTTATTTTGATCGCGTTAGAGAATACGTGGAGAAGACTACCTAGTAACCAACCCAACCCTACGAAGACTGGATGAATCTCCATAGCGTCGCTCCCCACTCATGATAGATCTTGTTACTGACTAAAACAAGTTTCCGAAAACCTCGGCCAAGGCACTACCAAATGCCCCTCGTGCCCATTGCATCTACATTATTCACGTAAATCTGGTTGTTTAAAAAGTATCTCGGCCGCACATGCTTAAGCGTCTAACAGTGAACCACTACCTGCCTCATATGGCAAATGGCGCAGGTGTTCGGCATTTTCCCTCGAACTCTCCCTGAGGCGTGTAACGAAATCTACCTCCAGTCAACCACGACACCCTCCGCTGGGTTTTCAGCCCCAAGGTAAAGTTCCAGTATGAGGGCTGTAGCCTGTGTTTTCGTGGGTGTCTCGCCAAACGAGACCTCGCTTTTTTTTCATTGGTTGACACTTCGAGAATTCAACACATCTGTGGAGAACGTTCAGTTGGCATAGATGAGCGATAGAGCATACACATAACGGACATACCTAGACAATGTAAGATTTTAGTTGTATTTCTAGAAACTTGCCATAAGAAACAGCACTTAAGTCTTCTGTTGCACTACACACTGATGCGCCTAATGTACACACGGGTAGTGAGCGTACCGCAGCCTCATGCAAGATTTCCGCCGAGAGCATGATGGGATATCATCGGTTCCTGCAGCCGAGAGAAAAGAGGAGGCTGGGTAGGTAGTTAAGAGGCTAACACGGGTGCTGACGGACCCTAGAGACGACAATGGGCACGAGGGAGATCAACCTCGCAGGCTATTCCTTGTCGCAAAGGTCCATTCGTACCAAGCAGGCGAGGCTGGGGTTTGGCGCCAAATAAGTGACTCGGCGGCAAGCATTAAGACAACGAAGGGGCTTCCGGTCATCCCCTGCTTATGGTCACCCTGAGGGTAATATTGGGGATTGATTGGCTGAAGAGTGATTATATAATATCTTTATCTAATCAGTAACCTTGCAAGCAACAGGGTGACCATAAGCAGGGGATGAATGATCGGAAGCCCCTTCGTTGTCTTAAGAGGAACTCGATTCATCAATACGCACGATCCTGGCCGATCTGAAGTGAAACTTATTAAAAATATGATATTATCTCCGAGGTTTGGACTAAACTTAGGCATGTTGCCTCTAGATATAACTAGAACAATGCTTATGTAGGGTTGATGCAGGTACTATGAGATGCATATCGAGAACAGCTTAAAACAGAGATCAGTTCGGACCATGAGACGCAAACTCGGGCCTGGAGCCGGCTGGTTTCACATTAGGGACTTAATATTAATAAAAGACCTATGGTCGCGGGCCGATGTGGAATCTGACAGGTTAAGCTGTCAGTCTGGGACACATGCATATTTTGACTGAAATTGCTTTTTCTTTTCCACTTCCTCTCAGTCAAGTAGCACACGCTTCAATAACTGAACTTGAAAAGAAGAGAAAAAATGGCAAGAAGCAAGACAGAACGAACGAGAGAGAGAAAAACTCAACCTCTTTACTCATCATTCTGCCCTGGTCTCTGATCAAATTATGGAAACTCGTAACTTTATACCCAAATGGTTCTCCTTCCACTTTCTTTGTTTCCTCGAGTCTCGTTCCGAGGGACGTCAACATCCGAGCACATCAAACGGGAAGGAACAAACGGCGCACTGTGGCAGGCATTTCTGGGCAAAGTACTGATACTTCCACCAACCTTACCCCAAAAAGAATGGAACCCTCGATCTCTTCCCGCTTCTAGTCTCCACCACAACCATTGCCAACCGTTATAGTCACAAATCCAATCCGCCTCATCTATCAAACGAGGAAGAGACAAAACATGTGGTGGTTGTTGTTGTTGTTGTCTCTCTTTATTTTGGGAACAATCCTCACGCTCTGGCCTTAAGTCAATGCTTAAGCAGGACGCTCAAAGATATCTACCCCTCTACAGATAAAATCTCCAAATTAGGGATGGGCTCTGCATGCTGGCTTCCAGCCGTTGCTTGAGCTAGCAGGGATGTGGAACAAGAACGTTTTTTCTACATAAACGCCAGAGAAATTGTGGTCACCGATATCAATTTGTTGATTCGCTAGCTTTCTGCCATCGTTCTGGTTTGTCTTTACTATGTTCGAGCGAGTTATCGCCTTTGCTTTCGGTCTGAATGTCAATCATAACAGCTATCTCCATCTCCATCCAGCAAAGTTGAACAGACGACTGGTCGATCTACTCAACTGGCCGCCGTATTTGCAAACTGGAGACCTTGACAGCTGGCTTCCCCCGACTGGCTTACCCCACATTGCCCAGCACGTTTCAATGGAGGACACATGTCCAGCCAGACACTGCATGGCCCGAGTCCTCCAGAAGACGTCCTCGATCTATTCTTGATACAACATGCTTGTCTCACATATCATAGTGTTATGAGCACGCGTTAGACGGGTTGAGACAGGCCATAGTTCAGAAATAATCTCAATCCAGCAACCCAATCTTTTCGACACCTGGCATTCGATCAGTCAGCCCAACCTCACACGTATTCCATTCCGTGATCAATCGATACCTAGGCATCAATAACCCCGCACAGTCTAATTGGGGTTATTCCCAGGATATGTGGTGGTTTACCTGCCGGGCATTTCCGTGAAGTTATTTGTCGCTGATGCTACTCTGACAGCCCATGGGGAATGCAGTTTTGCTTTTTCCCAGCTTCATCGTACCATTTCCTTATATCTGATCCACTGGTATACACTAGTTCCATTCAAAATACTTCACCAAAATTATACCCGAGACAAGCAACAAGTTCAGCACTTGAGAGGACCATGGCCAGATCCTTACAACTATTCATCAATCATTCAGGCATTGATATTCTAACAGATCTTGATATAAGCTTCGACACATGAATGTCAACTACGTACCGCGTTATTGGGTTGATTCGGATCCATATCAGCCAATCTCAGCACTAGCCATATGATCGATCCCTGAGGCACTCAGTCGATGTCCAACACATTGCTTCCACGCATGTTCATATCACTGCAACTGCAGGGTTCCTATCGTTATCCATTCGATAGCATACACTATTCCGCAACCCTGAAACTCTTATGTATGTGTAGCAAATGCCCAAATGGTCGATTAAGAACATAGTGCATGGTCAAAAGAAGGCCAATGAAAGGCCAACTCTTTGCAAGTGTCGTCTAACTCTCTGGTGCCATGACCCAAATGCTGTGGTTTGGTGACTTGTTGCTTGACCTCCAAGCCAACTCGTGATGGGACCAGAGGTACTGCCTCGAGAACTTGATCAACGTATGTGCTCAAAAACCACATGCTCAACAATCAGTCCATATGCGAAACAATTCATTGTTGTTCTGGTTGCCGGAACTCGGAAATCACCTTGCCTCAGGTGCAAGTCATTGCGGTATGGTTGGTGATGCTCCCCGTCATCATCCGTGTCCTCACAATGTCCAAGAAGGGCTTGGTCTGCTTTACATATCGATGAACATGGCCTCCCAGAAGCTTCAGTCCCTGCAGCCGCCCTTGCTCCCGGTCGGCAAGGATGGCATGGTGGACATGCTGGCTTGAGCACTCGCATGTTCTGCACAGCGGCTATGTAGCTGCATGTCTAAAAGCTGACCAATTAAAATTGCAGTATCATCGGGAAGAACAAACATGGGCCCCTGTTGGGGCGTTTCAAAACCACCAGCCGTCCTTAGGCCCGCGTGTGAGCCTTTTGAGTCTCAGCGGCCATTGACTGGACTGCTCCAAGATGCCGTGGGGGAGCCCGGTCGCCAAGACTTAACCAGTGAGTTGAGTCGCCACGTTTACCTTCTAGAGCCTTAGGGCGTCCACTACCTGGCACACCGGTGCCCGTTAGTCAGTCGATGGTGGGGGGGGATCCTGACTCTAGTCTACCCGTTCGTCGTGCTGTCAGATGCAAATGGCACAGTAGGAAGAGCAACTTGGGGCCTGTTGAGTGCTGACAAAAGTGCCCCACCGAGTCTGACCATGTTGAAGACTATGGCGATTTTCAGTTCTCAGGATGGCCTCCAGCCGAGAAATATGTCGGGAGCATTCAAGTTCTTGGAGGAGGCAGGAAATTCCCTGAGACCCAACGCTTGCAGTTCTATGCAGTCTCCAAGCGGTGATTCTACTAATTACTGAGATAGCAATTGCAATACTACAAGCCATGTGCGACGAGTGTCCAGCTTCGCTTGCGGCCAACTAGGAAGCTATGATGGCATTTCGTTCTGGCCCAGTCACTATATCTCAATCCAATGATAGCTCACCACGTCTCTGGCACACCACCCACCGCCGCCACCAGCAACCCCAACGACCAGGACGCAACCTCGATAGACTCCGAGGTCATCAGATGAAGCTTTCAGATTACTTGTCTTGTCTATCCTGTGTCCGCATCTTCTCAGTCGTTGTCTCCCGCCAGGTCTCTGGACGTGTGCGAATTTGATACAGTGCACATCGTACAAGACCTGCAACCCAATTCGTTGCTACGGTCCAGGGAAACCCCATTGTGAACTAAACCTGAAGTTTGTGGTATAGTGAGGACCAGGCTTGCCTTTAATCACCAGAGTACGGCGATGGCTCTGGTGCATTAAAGGACTCCGGGATGTTTTGCCCAGTGGCATGGATGCTCACCCCGGCCTCCGGAGTTCGGGGCTTTGTCCACATACTGCCGCTGCGTTCTAAATCCCCAGATGCGATCTGGCAGCGCTTAGTGCGCTCCTGTAACTCTGCCTTGTAGCCGACCCTGTTGAGAGATCTGACCTATGCTTGCATACGCACCAAATTTCATGCTGCGAGTTCTCCATCATGTTGATGGAGCAGTAGGTCGCAGTCTTTCCAAGGACTGTGGACTCTATCGTGTATGGTATCAAAATCATGTTGAAGGAGCCATGAAGTGCCGTCAGTTTTTCGCGCCCCGATAGTGGCTTTTTAGAGCCTAGTGCTACCCTCACCGCTATTCTCTGACCCAATTGTACCTTTCAATGTGAGATGTACAGTACTGGACTCTAATAAAGCGACCCCCTTTGTGGTGACCTTGGGCGTCAGTCAACAAGGGTGGCCTTGTTATGATAACGGCACGACTTGGCTGCCAGCTCACTTCAGGCTCCACCGGGGCATAACCAAACAGATCTCGAGGGAAGCCAAGCCATGATAGCATCGTTCCCTGACAGCATCATGCTGGTTGGAGCTTGACGGGTAAGTAGCACGTACTCCGCATCTACTAGTGGTGGTCCACAAGGGCCTCAGTGAAAAGCAGACTGAAAGAGTCTTGCGTGACACAGGCTGTCCTCATCGAGATATTGCAGGATCGCATCATGATCATGGCTACGTGGGAAAGGTGCCACGGCTTGGATGGGAGGTCCCAGACTCAGGACCACCTTGGAGTGATTCAGGGCGATTCTGTATATCGACAACGGGAAAACATTGCATCGTGCCTGGTGCCTTCAATTGCATTGTGTGAAGTGACAATATCGCGTTTCTATGTGCTGCCCACACCGTTAGCCTTCCCGCACATCACATCAAGCAGCGGGGTGTTGGAGGGGCTGAGAGACCAAGGGGAGACAAGAAAACTTAGGACCTCTTATCTAAGTAATAAAAAGACTTAGGCAGGCTTAGTATATTTTATTAGGACTTTAGACCAGTTTATTTTGGCAACCTAGTTCAACGTCAGAGGTTTTGTTGCGCCCCCGGGGGGGACATGATGTCTATCCACCTAGCAGCTAATGTACGGTACGGGAAGCCTTCATGCATGCACGCGTACGTGCATGCAGGCCGGGCGACTGTGGTGTTAATTCGTAATGTACGAATATGTGTTTCAACAGAGCACGAAAGATCTCTGACAAGCCAAGGGGTATGACCTATCTGCTAGGGACACATGGAGGTCGATGGGCAGAGGTGGCTGAAAAGTCGGGATGTCATATCTCCTGGCTTTGGCGGCCAAGGTCCTCAACGATGGGTTCCTGGGGAAGAGCCCCCTGATCTGAGGAGCATATTCACAGAAACACATAATTAATTCAGAGGACAAGACATTGATGAAGCAGACGGCCGCATCTTGATCGTGTGTATGCATCTGCTGGGGCGGTCATGTCAGCATGTCGGTGACTCTCAGTCGCTCGCAGTCAACGAAAAGGGACGAAAATTGCAGTGAGGAGGCGAGTGGATTTGATTCACAGTACTCCTGGTCAAAGGTGCTGTTACCCGCCATGCCCATGTGATGCAAACTCTCAATCAAGCCAAGGTTATAATACCGATGCACTGTACAGATACCTCTGTGCAGTACGGCAGATTACAACATCTCTATTCTTTCAGAGAGGGGTGCTGCAGGTATGTTATGCATACTGTAATGTACATCCAGATGATTGGAGGTGGTGCTTGAAATGCTGGTCTGGATTATTGGTGGCAAATGCTTTCGTTTGTTGATGAGCAAGGAAAGGATAGATTTGGCCAACGCCTCCACTTCGTCTTGGGTTGTATCGAGTTCCCTATGATCCTGGTCGAGCCGTCAAGCGATCAGTCTTTATGCTTCGCTTTCTCCGAATCCATGAAGAGTTTGAAGGTCGAGGCTTGGGGGCCAAGAAGGAGGAAGGGGCTAGGTAATCTAATGGCTTTACGAAGGGGGGAGAAAAGAGGAATTGGGCGGCCCAGGACTGTGGCATGACATGACATGAACATGGAATGGGCTGGGCTGGAGTCGCCGGTGCCTGTACGTTGAGGCAAACTCGGCGAGACGAGACGGAGACGGGCCGTTCACCAGGTGGATGTTTGAAGCCGAGTTGCAAGAGGAACGGGCCTTTCGGACAAGGATCGATGTGATGAAGTTGAGGGTGGCAGGGATACATGAGGTGTGTTATGTGATTGACATGGCACCGACTGGTCCAGGCAATTCGTGTATCATGACAATGGGTATTAGGTCTATGCGCAAGGGTCAGAGGATGGTCAGAGGGCAACTGCGAGAGATTGGAGAGCAGAGAGAGACTTCAATGGATCGAGTCCGCATGTCAGATACAGGCCCCAGCCAAAGTCCAAGCCCAAGACAGACCCTGACCCTGAACTTGATCCTGAGCGTTGCATGACATACATACTTTTATCAAAATGATAGATGAGAGTTGAGGTGACATGTTTTAACTTAGCTTGCTTAGGTACTGTAGGCACCTGGGTTGAGGTGGGCGCGCGGCTCTACCCGCCCGCTGCAGCGCGTGAGACAGGTTGCAAGCCGCGGATGCATTCTACATAGTAGTCTATGTCATGTAATGCCATGCCATGCCATATACTGCTTCTTTTGCCTCCCAGGAGGTCTGCCTGCCTACCGGGTATTTTGGGTTTGGTTAATCAACATATCCTACCGCAGCAAACTATTGACCGTTTCAGGTATATGGCCTGCCAGGTTCAACGTGCACAGCACTAGTCGAAGCTACCTTGAAGACACGCCGATGCCCGTAATATTACTTAGATCCAATGCACATCATGTTTGCACCGGGCTTTGTTGGCATTCTCGTCCATCCAATAAGGGACTGGGTAGTTTAATAAACTATGGTCTTTGCTCTAACCTTCCGGGCTGGGCGATGGGAAGGAAAGAAAGGAGTGTATCTTGTCATGTCAATTGTAGGTTCTTTGATGGTGGTAAACTATTTTCGTCCCCATTCCCATGTTTATACACCACAAATCCAACCATGGCACGCACGGCATCTAAAGATTGTCGAGACAATGAGTACACCCAAGTTGGATTCAATACGGAATAAACAGCATGCTATAATAAAACAAACCAGTTGCAAACATGGAAATGATATATAATAATAGTTTCGTCCACCATTTAAATGTAAAATGACTTGATGTTTCGATACCTCAACCAATGAAGGTAATACTCAAGTATAGGGTAAATTATCCAATCAGAGTCATGTGACCACGCGCATAGGTCCCGCGTAAGTCAATGAGAAAGACGTGGATACTGGCGGTGACACGCGCCAGCGCCAAAAGCGGACATAACATGACACAACGACAAGAAAATGACAGCAACGCACTCCCACAAGGCAAAGAACGCTCCATCAACACAACTCACTAAAACTGGAACTGGCGATGTCAAACCATAACCCCCCATCATAAGCGAAAAAAGAAATGTCACACCCTATACGAAAGGCCGCCGAGCCTCAGCTCGCTGCGTCTTTTGACCCATGGAACTCATCGTCAACCGGCCACCAACGTCCGGAATCACGCCCCGGAACTGGCTGGCGCGAGTCCCGTAACCGCAAGCTCAACAGCCAGTTTCGTAGCGGCTTATCTGGTGGCAAGCGTCTAAGCGACACATGGGGTGCTGGCTCAGAGGACTACGATGTGAAGCGCAAGATGTTGGTCCCCAAGGCCGTGAAAGAGAGGGCACAACGGAGCGTAAAGGACATGCTCGTGCAACCAGGCAAGATGCGTGAGAGTCTGGGGGTGAAGGATGAGACTCAGGGAAACGGACAAGAAGCACTCATGGAATCAAGAAAACTGGAGGATGAAGTGAGAGAAGCAGAACTGCCTCGCCGAAAGATGTTTGATGGGGTGATTGTTTACGTTAACGGGAGTAGTTTCCCTCTCATATCAGACCTCAAGCTCAAGCAGCTTGTCACCGAACATGGAGGTCAGATGTCATTGCACCTCGGACGCCGGAAAGTCACCCATGTCATTCTAGGAAGGTCAGCTGGAGGATACTCGGGTGCTGGAGGAGGTCTTGCTGGAGGGAAACTAGAAAAGGAGATTAGGAGAACGGCTGGATGTGGAGTTAAGTTTGTTGGTGCTGAATGGTACCTGTAACTTTCATTTGTACTTGAGCTACGACTAATGCTATCAATAGGATCCTCGAGAGCCTGCAGGCTGGAAAAAGACTACCCGAAGCACGCTTCTCCAGTACTAAGATAGCACCCAAGGCACAGGACAGCGTCTATAGCCTCTTCTCGAGGCAGTCGAGTGGCCAGTCATCCAAGGACTGAGCTATACTCACCTAGGGGTTATGTTTTTGGTTACAGGAGTTTAGGACAGGGGCCACAATCAGTTTCGGTCACAATCTTACACCTACATCCCCGGTTACGAATTGTCAAACATCGCAGGGTCTTTTGCTTTGAGTAAACGGTCGGTAGCGTGGGATAGGGTATCTGTGGTTACGAAAGCGGCTGCGAAATAGAAAACTGGAGTCTGACACGCCCTCGCGGGCAAGGGAGGCTCGTCTTGAACTGGCTTTTTCTCAGCAACCATCAATTGTTAAATAAACAGATTGAGAATCAGAATATCGTAAGTGCCTCATCTGCCAACGTGGTTCCGCATGACGTGGTCTAACCAAAGGCCTCTACCGAACCTGAAATCGACGCTGGTTGAAGAAACCAAGTCACTGTATCTTCCACCAATATCACGCCACTCATATTTACTAGAAACATCCGTTATGTTTAGAAAGGTCACTCATATTACACCTGCTCTAGAGGCGAGCCTTCACCATGCCAGCCGTCTCGGTTTCTGCTCGTTCAAAGTACTCCCTGATCCTGGTACGAGCAACAGTCAATGTCGACACATCTTCAATCGTGCTAGGAACCGCAACTTCCTTTTCGAAGTCACCACGAATGGCGTTCTCCGCCATCTCCTTGAGTACCCGTCGTAGCATCTTGCCAGACCTTGTTTTGGGGATCATTCCTTTGCCCTGGATGATGCCGCCTAATGAGGCTATAGCACCCACCTGACCACGGACTAACTGCTGTATTTCCTTGACGACCGTTTCACTCGGCTCTGCTGGGTCTCCACAGCCTTGTCCCGAAAGTGCTACGAAGGCGAAAGGAAGCTGACCCTTGAGTGAATCCGGTACGCCGACAATACAAACTTCAACGACACGAGGGTGGGCTGCAATGGCCTGCTCAATAGATCCTACGCACTGTTAGCCCAAACCGAAGTTGGAAAAAACTGAAACGTACCACTTGATAGACGATGCGCGCTGACATTTAAAACATCGTCGCTGCGTGCCATCACATGGATATAACCTTGCTGGTCGATCCAGCCCGAATCACCGGTATCAAGCCATTTCCCCTCGAATCTTCTCAAGTAGCCTTTCCAAAAGCGTTCTTCATCCTGCCATAGAGTGCGAAATCCTGTCGGAGCGAGAGGCATTGCCAAGACAATATTTCCCATGGATCCCCTCTCAACCTCATTGCCCTCATCATCCACGATACGAACGTCAAAGCCTGGCATTGCTTTCCCAGCACTACCAGCCTTCAGGCAAGGAGGGGGGTGTCCACGAACTTCCGTCTTGCGATGCTTACCAGCGTGTGGAGCGAGCGCTCGCCCAGTGATGGGGGAACCAACTTCTGTAGACCACCAATTATCAACTACGTGTGAGTTTTCAGCGCAATATTGGGTCAAGAGGTACTGATAACTGTCGATAAGGGTAGGTTCGGAGCGCTCTCCAGCAAGAAAGAGACCTCGCAAACTCTTGAGAGCACCCCGTTTGCCGTAATCGATGAAGGATTGGTTATTGGGGTCATCGCGCCTGATTGCACGTAGAGCTGTCGGCGCTGTAAACATGGTGTTGACTTTATACTCTTCAACTATTCGCCAGAATGATGATGCATCAGGGGTACCGACAGGTTTGCCCTCGTACAAGACAGTTGCAGCTCCCGTGAGGAGTGGGCCGTAGATGATGTATGAGTGACCGACGATCCAGCCAATATCCGATGCCGTAAAAGAAACACACCCAGGTCCATGAACATTAAACAGATAACTTATGGACAGGTGAAGACCGACGGCGTGACCACCAGCATCGCGGAGTACACCCTTTGGGGTTCCAGTGGTGCCTGATGTGTGGATGATATAAACAGGGTCGGTGCTCTTGACTGGCACACAGTCAGCCCTGATTTCTCGAGATCGGGCACTGTCGACTAATTTGTTCCAGTCGAGCTGACCAGTCCCGTGGTCGAGATCCCAAGAGAGCTGATCCCTTTGCCAGACAATAACATTATGGGGTTGATGACTAGCTAACCGGATCGCTTCCTCTACCAAGCCTTTATATGCAATTGGAGGTTTGTTGCCATCGATACCACAAGACGCCGTCAGAATAGCCACAGGACGGCATGAATCGATACGTTGCGCCAGAGCATTAGGGGCAAAGCCACCAAACACTATAGAATGGATAGCGCCCAGTCGATTAGCAGCAAGAATACCTATCACGGCAGCGGGAATCGTAGGCACTATCACTCAAGTTAGCTGCCAGCACTACTCTAGGGAAACGATGCATGGTCTGCTCACTATACAGCAGGACTACATCGCCCTTCTGTATCCCTAGCTCTCTGAGAGCACCAGCAAGAGTCTCAACCTCGCCAAGAAGCTGACTGTATGTATACTTTGCCTTTGTGTTTGTCACAGGACTGTCAAAGTAGATAGCGATGGAATCGCCATGCCCATCAAGTACATGTCGATCAACGCAATTGTAACAAGTAGATATTTCGCCGTCTGGAAACCACTCCCAGCTATCATATGTAACACCGTTCTTGAGAGTTTTCTGAGTGAGCTTGATGGTTGAAGAGTATGGCTTATGCCAGTGAAGATGCTCGGCTTGGTGTCTCCAGAAGTCTTCAGGGTTCTCAAGACTATGCCGAAGTATCTCGTCTTGTATGTGTTGATCTTGCTGGTTATAAGGCATAGCTGGTAATTCGTTCTTACCTTGTATCTTGGGCTCCTTATTCAATGCAGTACTTGGTATGAATGAGTAACGCCGTGATTTTTCGACACCAATGGCTTAGACAGGGAAGGATATATTGATAACAAATAGCAACCACGATGATTAAAGGGGCATGTCGGAGTGGGAACCGATAAGCTAGGGGGCTGAGTGTATATGATAAATTGAAAGGCTTGTCTTAGGCTCAACGGCATCGGGCCTCGCTACCGACAAATTCCGGGTCGTCTTTGACGGTGTATAAATAACTCTGCCTGGACGACGATCTCCTCTGCAATAAGAACACCCAACGGAGGTTTCAAAGGTCAAGCTTGATGAAAGAAGCCCAGGTGAGGGGGTTCGACTTTGATACATGAATAGCAATATCGGATCAAAGGGAGTGCTATTAAGTAAGGAGATAGATGTTATATCTTAGGGCGAGGTAAGTCCAGTGAAACTACCTTGCACTATTGGAGACTGGCAGTATCAAGGAACATGCAGCGAGATAACTTCTCACCCAAACAAATTCCCATCCTAATCATCAGTTGCGGCTCTCCCCAGCTTACTTGGCAGGGCGAGTTAAGTGGTTCGCTGGCTTCGCACCAGCCAGATACCTTCCCCGCATTACGCCAAGATGGCCGTCCCGTTTGTCCGGTAGGCCTTACCGGTAACGGTCGGATCGGTATAAGGCCGAGCCGTGATAGTTAATAATTGTTGTGTTCGTTGGTAACGTGTAAAGTTTATTTGGTGGTTTATGTCTGAGGCGGCGATATCCCGGATATTCGGGATCACTTAGCTCTGATCGACTGCCGTAGGTTCTTAGGTAACCAATTTGACAGGGTGACCTTGACGGTAACTTATGCCTCACCGCATCTAGAAAATGTTTTTTCATGGAATGTAATCTCTTCGTATGCCGAGAAGATATAGCAATGCGTTGGTTGATACTTTTTGAATGGTATCATTTCTCGATTATATGTCGCGCGGTGTCAAAGTACATGTTTTCGATAACCAATCCCAAATCTACCAAAGCAACTAAGACCGAAGACACAGGAAATCATTAGATATAGTAGTTTTTCAGTAGCCGTTGTATTACTGGCAGTACCAAAGCATGGCTAAGTTATCAAGTGAACAGACGTCAGCTTTGTCTCGACACATAACAACTGAAACAAAGACCCAAGACATATTCACAGCGCAAACACGACAACAGAGTTAATAACGCCGGGCCAAAACTGGCCTCTCAGCAATGCTTGCTTTCCCCCTGACTATGATACATGGTTTCCTAGAGGCTAGCAATAACATTGAATCTGATTGACAAGAGACCATAAACACGCCCGACTTTGTGGATATATATGCACCAGTAACCTGGCTGCAAATATTAAAGACATTTGGCATCCCAAAAATATGTATCAAGAAGAGGAAACGGGAATCGAGGTTGGAAATGCGTCTCTTGAAGTTATTGATGGGAGCAGAAACGAAGACGAACCGCGAGTGAAGCTAGACAAGATCGTCCTGTTTTGCTCAAGGCAAACAAACACATTATATTCCCAGCCCCGAAAGAAGATCTCACACAGGGAATATGCGAGCTCCTTCCGAACACCGAGACAAAACTCATATACAAGAATGTCTCAACTCCTGCAAAGCGTGGCCATCATTAGACAAGACTCCATAGAGCGTTGCAAGGGTATACCGGTTCTCCCGTGTCGTATGTTCGTAACCAAAAATAAAAAGTTCTATACATTCCCTGAAAGATCGCTTTGCATCCCCAACTGAAACCAGACCATCGCTAACTGTTCCACACCACTCCATCTGGAATGATGGAAGCCCCCACGTGAATTAAGTATTACTGAGCGTAAAGCATCGTAGGCACGACGTGGAGTAGACTTGCTAGCTGTTGATTTACAGGAAAGCAGCGAGACCGACGACGGCAGCGAGACCGGCACCGGAGAGAGCAGCAACCTTGCCGGCACCGGCGGTTGGGACCTCGGAAGGCGCACCAGCGGTGGGGGTAGCACCAGGTCCAGCAGGAGAGCTAGGCTTGCCGGGCTTACCAGTAGGGTAAACGGGGACCAGGGTGGAGTTGTTGCCGTGGGCAGGAGGAGGAGCGGGGCTGAGACACTGTCAGTATTTTTGATAAGGCTGAGGATATCGGATACAGGCAACTTACCAGTCGTGGCAGACGACAGCGGAGGTAGTGATGACGGGCTTGGTGACGGTGCAAGGGCAGTCAGTGATGGTGAGGGTGGTGGCCTCAGTGACGACGTAATCCTTGCCTCCGAGGTGGAAGCTGGTAGGACCAGCGCAGACAGTGGTGTAGACATCGTACACGCTGGTGATGGTGACGGTGCCGTTCTTGACATAGGTAGGCTGAGGAGCAGGAGAGACAATGGCGGCCTCAACGGCGGCGAAGCCAGCAAGGGCAACAAGAGCGGCGGTGTTGAATGAGTACATCTTGAATGACTTGATTGGTTGTTTTGGGACTTGAAAGAGTGAGTTCTGGAAGAGCGAATGCAAAGTTTGTTAGGGGTGAAGGACAGTGGTCAAGCGAGTGACTTGGGCGAGGTTGTTAACGAGTGTGGGTTGCAAAGAACGAGAAAGATGCTGAGTGCTGAAGAAGAAGAGGGTGTCGATGGGGTTGACGAGGCTGCCTTATATCTGTAAGTGAAGCCTCGGAGTCAGACACTGGCCAAGAAGGATCAATTTGTTTATCTCAGCTGGCACTTCTTTGTCTGGGCCTGACTCTCTCAGCTTGCAACAGTCTAGCCGCCACATGAAAGAATGGTAAACAGGCACATCGTCATGCTGCTTCATTCCAGTGCGCAAGGGGGAGGGACGAGGAGATTAGGGCTCCGTAACTAGGGAGTTGTTGGGCTTGGTTATGTGATGCAGGGAGGGCATTTTGTGTAATTGCACTGAGTGAGATGAGTTGTTCTGAGACGTGCTATTTTGAGAGACTGTTGAGATGTTTTGTTTCTGTGTAATTTTATATCTCTTTCTGGCTGTGGTTGAGTGTAAGTGGTTATGGAGTCTTGATAATGGGTGATATCTTGGCATCCAATGATAGACTGTATATACTAGTATAGTACTAACATACCTACCTTATCGTGTAAGTGATGCAAAACAGTCAAAACATTCATGTAAACAAACCACAAAATAAACAATTCAACTATAATCTTAATTCTAATCCAACAAATCCACATGATGCGACAAAAAAGAGGGAAAAAAGAAACGATGGTGCAAGAATCGGTCGATCTAGAAGCCCGTCTCTTGTCTCTCTTGAGTCTCCCTCCCTTACTTGACTCAGCTGCCGTTGACCCCCACATACCTCACGCACAGCACTGGCTGACATAGACATTGTCAAAGATGACTTCAGCTTGTGATGGACAATAACAACATGAAGCCTCTCTTTGATGCAATCTATGGCTAATAAGACAATACTCGGGTCAAGAGTGCCGAGAACAAGCTCTTCTCAAGGTATCACAAGAAAAAGAGAAAGGAGAGAAAAAAAGGGAAGAAAATGGAAGAGGTCATTTTGTCTTGTAGTTTAATTAAGAATATGCAGTCAACGTCTCTGTCTCTGCCCCTATTATATGCATATTTTTCTTATTCAACTTTGGGCATCCGGAGATGATGCACCCATGAGATGAGATTGATCGTTGTTAAACACGGCACTTGCGATTGAATCGCGACATATCGCGTGCTCCTAAGATAATTTAAACAAGTGAAGCAGTTCTTATCAGAAACGAACACAACATTCTTTGGTGTATCTGAATTATGACTACACATTCCTCAACTTCTTTAGCCCATTTATCTATAGAGTGATTGGTCTGTTATACAAACTCTTCACCAGCCACACCAGTCACAGGCACAAATTCATGATTCACAAAGATATTCATATCATGCTTGACTCGATTCATTTCTTGATCTTTATTCTTCTCGACAAAATCCATCGAAGAGACTGCTCAGATTTCTTTTTTTCTATGTACAGTTGTCTTTCAGCGCTGGCCCGCCGTGTAATGTTTGGTAAAATGTACCCGACTCCTTCCAATGCAATGCATTACTTTCGGTTCCTCGACGTGGCCCCGTTCGTAGCATGATAAATGAGTAGAGACAAAGTGAGAGAGACAAAGAGAGAGGTAGAGAGAAGCAATAGGATCCTCCCCTCCCAGGAGTAGAAAGAAAGAGAAAAGAACAACACAAACAACAAAGCTAACAAGAACATAGATGCCGTGAGTTTTGGTCGTCGAAAAACAAAAATCATTCTTCGCGCTGTACAAATCAATCGATCGATCGCACACTCAAGTCCATCCTATATCCATAGTCATGATTCGGAAACTCGGTCCTCGAAACCCAATGCAGCGCTTCTCGATTCAACCAAGTACTCGGCATAGGTAGGTAGGCGACAGTCATCACATCGCTGTAATATCACTTCTACTATGCCCCTATGCCTCGCTTGGTGATACCGAGACATCATAGCTCCCAACGATATATCGACGGCCGACCCGAGCGCCTTCTAGTACCCGTAAAATATATATTTCTTCACCGAGGTCCATAATCGATGAGCAAAATGGGGACCGAAACTAGGAACCGGCCGAGTAAGATCGGAGGCATCCGAACTTAAATAAGAGACCGTTGTCGGAAAGGCAGAGCCGGGCCGGGAGGCCGAGAGTTTGGCATAGCATAGCGTAGCGTGGCATAGTCATGACCCCCATAACGCTAGCCTTGGAACAAGGTAGCCGAGGCGACAAATAAAATACAACGAAAGGCAAAAAAGTAAAATAGCTCGGAAAACCCAAATAACACCGATAATGCTTGGAAGGTATGGCTCTAGGTGGTATCGTTTTGATGGTGGCAAACGCTCGGGTAGCCAAATCTGTCAAACGTCTCTATGCAAATGACTCGTTCGTTTAAAAATGAGGCAGATGATGGATGTGAATGCTTGCTCGCGTCATTCACTGTAGGTACTGTACTCCAGCGCTGCGACAAAGGTTTCTTTTTTCTGGTCATGGCGGCTCGCTTCTGGATGTGGCTTTCAGTTCCTTTCCTTTCAAGCCTAGCCAGTAGCTAGCCATCAGCCAAGTGCCAGCTCTTCCTAGTGCAGTCCGAGGTCAGATCCCTCGGAGATCATCACTTTCGGTTTGATCTGCTTTGGCTTCGCTCAGGTCCTCGGCCGACTACGTCAAACTCGTAGTTTCGCAATTGCTGCTCGTACTTGGGGCTGCGTAGGAATTTTGGTACAGAGTCCTATTTTTTCTTGTTAGCATCTGTCATCCTGCACATCATGGCTCTGATCGGCATGTCCGAGAACGGAATTGGAGGCTGGAGGGGCGGGTTTTAGTCAAAACTTACACTAGCCATCAGCTTGAACACTGCGTTTTGAGCGTCCTCAAACAGCGACGTCACCTCTTGCAGCGTATCAATCATGGCCACATCCTGTCCAACAGCCTTGGTCATGCGAGTTGCCAAGTTGTTGCGCAGTTGGTGGTCAATGTTGAGTTCACACGGCGATCCTGGGGCCAGGAAAGCGTTGTAGATTCCATATGCCGAGGCCATAATCTCCTTGATTCCATCCATGGCATTTGTGTTGGGCGATTTTTGAGCTGCTCTTGTGGCAGCCTTACAGCTACGCACGAACTCGTCAACATCTTGATAGAAGGACAAGTTTTCTTCGCAGTGAGTATCTCGTAGTTGCTCACGGAAGAGGAGACGTAGCGCGGGGTCGTTGAGAATCTTATCCAGTCGCTGGGTGTTGGAGTCCCTAGTGATCCCGTTTCGCTGAGATGCGGCACCGCCTTCGCTCTCCGAAGGTCGGCCCCGAGAGGCTGCACCACTGACAAGATCCTTGCCGCGTTGCGACAGCTGGTAAATGGCGTATTTGGTAGGTTGGAACAGGTTGCATCCAGGGTTTTGCGACATGTAAGCACGGTCCTGGGCCACGGGCTCCATTAATTCGTACTCAACGAATAGAGTGGCCACCTCGACAGTCTCTCGCTTATCCACGATGGTTGAGCAGTCCATGAGCCAGTCAGTGGCAGCCTTGCCAGTAAAGGTGTCACGATATGTCTTCCCATTCACCTTGCGCTCGGCAGCCATCTTCACTCCGGTAAGGCCATCTCGGTAGTCATGCAGCGAGTCCGAATCGGCGGCGTTAACGGTAGTCTTGATGTTGCGGCCCTCAGAGCCAGCAAAGCGGCGGAAGATGACCTCGATTGTTCCTTGGTCGTGAAGTAGCTTATCAGTTTGAGGGTCTCGCTCCAACAGCACCAACTGGGTGGAGGCGAGGTTAGACAATTCCGACACTTGCTTCTGTTGAATGCCGTTTCTAGCGCAGAATCTATCCAGAACAGTGATGCCCTTGGGAGTTAATTGCCAAACAGAGCCCTTCATCGTGTAAACCTGCTGGTATTTGCCGTCTGCTGATTCGATAAAGCGAGCCTCCAGAAATCGTTGGCAGATAGAACGGGCCATGTCCTTAGCCATAGAGAAGGTTGTGGTTGTGGTGGTTGTGACGATACGAGAAGGATCCTTGGGGTCTGGCATACGGTTGGATTGAGAGAACTTTAGGGAGCCCAGGTTGTTGATAGCATCCTCGGACAGAAAAGTGTACTCAACCTTGGTCAATCGGACACGGTGGGCTGAGAGCGGTAGCAAACTGACGACAAGAGTTGAGAAGAGATCCTTGAAATCCTATTTGTGCAACTGTCAGTGGGTGGTTTTTTCTTTTTCTTTTTTCTTTTTTGGGAAACAGGGTTTCAAGAATACGCAATGGCGCAGAGGCTACGCGTGTGCGCGCACCAGGTAAAACGGCGCCTTAAAGGCACACCAAACCAGGTTGGGTAGGACAACAGGGCGTACCTTTGTGAATGGGCGGTCATCGTCCGTCATGCGCAACAAGCGCGAAGATGTCTGATGCATCTTGTTTGCTGTGGAGGACTTGATGGGGGGCGGGAGGTTCGGGTCTGTGGACGTGTAAGGCTGGGACGGCGGGTTGTTCGCCTGCAGAGTCTGGGGAGCGACCTTGCTGTCAAGATATGCACCCGAGGAAAGCGATTGGTTTGAGGAACTTCGTAGACGGTGGTACTTGTCCGGACTAGAGGGTTCCGACGAGGGCGAGGAGCTCGTGAGCAAAGAGAGTCTTGAAAGAGCACCAGAAGACTGTCGAGGTCGAATAGCTGGCTCTGAAATAGCAGCAATGGCGTTTTGTGTGCGATCAAAAGCTGAAGCGGCCAGGGCAAAGAGGCTTGTCGAAGAACGGTTGTTCAATCTCGAAGCTGAGGAAGCTGTATGGCGATGATGGCTATGCTGTGGATGATAAGGGACGTAGGCCGGCTGGTTTGTATTTGAGGTTGAAGTTGAAGAATTACCAGAGGTAGCGGATGTGTTGATATGTGCTGGTGGTAGTGGGAGAGGTAGAGGTGTAGGAAGAGGCGAACGATCCGAAATAGAAGAGCGTGGTGTGTTCGTGGTTGTATCCTGGTCCTGGTCGTGGTCTAGTGCGAGTGGTGTATCAGAAGGAGAGGCAGAGTGAACCGTGGGCCTTTGGTGTTGTTGCGACAGAGTGGCCATCTAACGGGAACGAGAAAGGTCAGAAGGAGGGGAGTTTTGCGGTGACGGCAGTGGGAAAGGTTCAAATAAGAAGGAGGATGGATGGATGTGGATGTGCAAGTGAAAGTGGATGTGGATGTGGGATGTGGATTTTTTGGTCTGGTCTGGTTTGGTTTGTGAAGGAAAATCAGTCCAACTAAGGTCAAAGCATTGGAAGCAAGACCCAGGTGTAAGTGTAAGTGCAAGTGGGACACAGACTGTGAAAGAAGAAAAGGATAGATACCCTCAGGTAGGATTAGAGCACCTAGAATAGGACAGCCTAGAGAGGGTAAGGTAGGTTGGTAGCTAAGGTTGGGTAAGGGAAAGGATAGGATAGGATAGGGATAGGGATTGGCAGCCCCAGAGTAAAGAGAGAGGTAAAAAGGTGAGAGAGTACAGGTACAGGTACTGGTACTGGTACAGGTACAGAACCCCCAAGACCGGCCGACCCTACTAAAACTGAACTGAACTGAACTGAA
>JABSSZ010000390.1:0-157045 GCA_013755755.1 Fusarium sp. NRRL 25184 | reverse complement strand
TCCCCCCCTCCCTCCTTTGTATCCTGCTGTACTGTGCTGCACTTCTGTCTCAGAACTAATTGCTCCCTTCGCTGCAAACAGACAACATCAACTGTTACAAGTCCAACCAGAGCCTTCTCTTCCTCCCCGCATTCTCCTCCGCCACGCGCCGCTCCTCCCGACCGAGGCTTCCGCCGTAAAGCCCCACCTCGAGCTTCTACAGGCAGATCTCAAGGGACTAAGACGCCTTCATCGTTACAGTCGCCGTCACACTCACCACGGGCTCTCACTTCCCCGCGTTCACCACCAGATCAGAACAAGCCTCTTCCTCCTCCACCTCCTCTGCCGAACTCGGGTGCCTTGTCCGACAAGGAAAATGCCACTTCTCCTCCGTCCAAGCCCGTCTTGAAGCTGAATAGAATCATGTCTACTCTTACCGACTCAGAGATCGAGAAGCTCTTCTCTGGAGCCCCTCAGTACTTTGCCCGTAGCGAGGGGCACTGTTCTGGCGCCCCCAATCCCAGCGTCGCATTCCCCTTCGATGAGGCATTGGAGATTCGCGACCTCACTGATCATGTCCAAATTGAAGATAGAGCTTGGAGTGGTCTTACAGCATGGCCTCATCTAACTCGAGATCTCAATCAGGATGCCGCTGCCCGGGCACAGGCCGTTGACTCTCGCAAGGCCCATTTCTTCATCCGCTGTCGGGAACGTCCCAACATGTTGAGCATGCAAGGTCTAGAGAAGGGTACCATGGGCTTCTCAGCTGCCCTCGAGCTCGCCGTCGGCGATGCCCTCGAAGAAGAGCAATTCGGTTTCGACAGCGTTGGTAAAAAGGCCCATGCCATTGTTGAGGCACGTGAGCGCATGCTTTCCTCCCTGGGCTACCTGCGTCGTCTCCCTGAGACAGAGCTGTTAGATCGTCTCAAGCGAAACGCCGAGCTATACCGGGTCAATGATCTTCGAAAGAAAACTTCCGTGCAGACGTATCAGGATCTCTTTCACACTTTTATGCGGCCTTGCAATTCCGTTGTCGATAAGCGCGACCACTATAGCTTGACCAACCAGATTAATGCCTTGATCAAGTGTCTTGGCACCGCCAATGTTTGGTTTGACTTCACTCATGTCGAATGGAGGATCAGATTGGGTCAGATTCTTTGGGGAGGTGAAGACAATGATGAACTTGAGGATACTTCTTCCATCCACGACGCTAGTAGCGCCAGTGAACGGGCCGAGGAGAAGTATTGGCTTCTCATGCAGATTCTTGTTGCCACCGAACTCCTCATTCGATTAGATGCCATCACCGAGGGTGAAGAATATGGAGTCGAAGCTTTTCGACCTGTAGATGTTGTTCACTTCGAAAGAGCCGCCACTCCCATGGTCAAATGGTCGCTTCATCTTGCCAGGAGCTGGCTCGACAATATCGAGATTGAGAAAATCAAAGAGGATCCACCAAGCGACGCTTCCGAGACAAAGGGAACAGCTACTCCTCCCCCTGCAACCGGCTGGCTAGGCGCCCTCTTCAGTAAATTTATCGTCCGTCAACATCATGAAGACAAGACGACAGCAAGCCATACCTATACTATTAGAGGTCGCAACCCACAACAGCAGGTGGATGGACTTACTCATTTTGCGAAGAAGCTACTCTGGCCCAACATCGATACATACGAGGGACTCATCGCGAAGAACGCTCGTCAATCGATTATTAATTCTGTACATAAGCCTGCTCTTACGAATGCCTCTGAGAGATCATCAAAGTCTTCTGAGTCGAATGGATCTAAGCGGGGACTTTACTTTGGTGCCTTGGATCGTCCTAGTAGTCAGAAGGACAAGACTCGACCCCAACGACGAAAGCTTGCAGCAGCGCTTCACCCCTCCGGATGGCTTTCGAAATCATATATCTATGGTCTGGTACTCCCTGGAGATGGCATGTGCCATTTCCTGATGGCCACGCTTCTCGAAAACGATAGCAAAGCCATGGAGCGTTTGGGCCCATTCGCTAATTTGTGTGGAGGGTTTGTATATTCTGGCAAGAGCTTTTGGAGCACGTCATGCATCGTAGGCCGAGTTATTGCAGCAGGTCAAGGATCAGCCGAGTGTATGGGGTGGGTTTCCAGCGATATTCTACCCTTGGGCATAGATGAAGGTTGGGTCAACATTGAAGTAGAGGAAGTGGCTGGTATGTTGTTATATATCGTGTGAGAGGAGCGTTAGGCTAACAGACAGCAGAGGACAAGGCCCATCTGGGCAAGAAAGCGAGACTTTGGGCTAAGAAGCGAGTTGAACGGGAATCATCCATTCTTGGAGATGCCGATGAATATTCTGTATTCCCTGCCGACTTTATCATTCCCCATGAGAACAACTACTCTACGCCACCACCGTTGATCAGCGTTACTTTACGGTCGCTTGAGCTTCTTTCTCCGGCCAACTCAATTCAGTCCACGCCCTTCACCAAGCTTTCACCCCCTGCGAGTGTAAGCAACAAGGAACCCGAGTTGTTGTCATTCCCGGCCAATGTCAACTTTTCTGTGTCGATTGACGGCTTTACGGCTGAGAACTTCTCATTCTCCTTGTCCTATGACATTAACTTTGTCACGGCGCACCCCTGCTCGCCTTCTCATCGTGTCCGATTTATTAAGTCGCCATCAAGTCCGACAATCCAGCAGATCGATGTGTCCGGATCAGATACGTTTGGGCAAGGTTCTCGACCTGCTCACAGAACAGGTAAGGTCAAGTGGTTTCTGGCCAATATCTTACAGCTAACTCTAGTCAGGTCATCCCTTACACAAATATTATAACTACACTGTTATTCATATTTCGGAGCTTCTAAAGCGGCAGCATGCTCCCCTGTCGGAGCTTCTGACTGTTCCTCAGACTCACCGTCGCTCGCCTTCACGCATGGGCAGCGAACGAGTGCTTGTTATTGACTGTATCACCAACTTGTCCGAGGTTCCTCAATCTCCCACGATTGAGAGACTTACCTCAAAGTATAATATTGTTCAGCGAAGAGGTAGTTTTCCTGCTGCGGAACAGATGCATTTCGAGTCCAGAAAACGACAGTTTGGCTCCGACATGGAAATCCTGGTTCGTGCTCTTTGCGCTCAAAAGGGCTGGAACGCTATCATCAGTCGACGAAAGCGAGGATGCCTGGCTTGTGCTATTCGTGAAGCTGGGGCATTACAGTGGAAGGTTATCATTAGGGTGGAGTAGGAAAAGCTCGCCTATGTTGTAGCGAGCGTATGATTTGGCGTTTATGTCGTAGGAGTATGCTGTGTTTGTGAAATAGGTACAAGGTTAAGTTTTTGTCTTGGGTTGGGTTGTCATGATACATGTCTAGTACGCTACTGATGACCTGGGGGGAGGATACCCGTGATGTATATATACACGAAAGAGATGTGTGAATTCATCCATTCTAATTTCTGCCCCTGGGGCAACGCGACTGATGAAGAGCTTCTATAATGTGAATATTCATGTTCTACTGTTGATAACTGATTCATCGATCGTAGGCAGAGTGTGTAATGATGTGCCTGTTGTATAAGAAGCCATTTCCTATTTAGGTAGGTAAGTCATTTCTACGCCACGCTACCCCACTCAAGGAAGCGCCACAGCTCAAGCCTCCCCCGAGACGACGGGACAGGTCGCGCGAGCTAAGAGGTAATTGCGACAACCATTGAACAACTGTCACTCCTCCTCATTCACAGCAGCAAATATGTCGCCTACCAAGGACCCCAGAAGGGTTGACCTGAGTACGTTTACCCTCTAACTCTGAGTATCGGTCAATCGCCTTGCGCACGAAGCACAATTCGATCACCACGATTGGGACTTGACGCTAACTGCGTGACAGTCGTCCCTTACCAAGAGCCCAAGGGCTCAGGTGACTCGACCGATCTCTCCTCAACGATGTCTACTACCCTGCCAATGGCTGCTATGTTTACGCGTAACAAGATGGTTGGATGGTACGTTTGCCGAACGAGCCTTAAGGATACGGAGTTATGGCGCGATGCGATGCGATGCGATGCGATGCGAATCGAAGCGAGATATGATATGCGGCCGGGTTGCTAACGAGACTTGGTGATAGGGCGTCAGTTGTCTTCTCTATCCAGAGCTGGCTCGGCGAGAGCGAGGACTCGAAGAAGAACTCCACCACTCCTGGATACTTCTCCGTTGGCATGTCCAGTAAGGCCACCCCTACATCATTCGAGAATCGGGAATATGTGTTAACGGGACGCAGTCATGGCCCTTGCTGTTACTTACCTCCCTATGTTCCTCCCTCCTGTCGGTGGTAAGCAGGCCTCTGGCACCGAAGCCCCTGCTCCTGTCCCTCTGGCATAGGTAGTAAGCAAAGAGGTTGGGCTGTATATAACGGGAGGATTTGTGGAAGACAAAAACCACCTTTAATTATTGCTGAGCGTTATCATTTTCAAGGTTCCAAATTGATCCGTACTCTGGGGAATTGATGGACAGGATATCTGTATTATGAGTTCTTGTAAGAATGAACGAGCTTTCAAGTCTAAAGAGTTCTGCATCCTTCACCCCATTCTCACGAACTATGACAACCTGATTTCGTTCAACATGACGTGATTGTCGATGATTTAATACTATCCAGGAGTGAACAAGTGTCAAAAGCGCGCCTATTGGTCTTGATAGAAGCGCAACTATCATCACCAGGCCTGTTTGTAGTCAATGGTTTGCTTTATAGCTTATACCTTCAAGGCCTTTCTTTCACAAATCTGAAGACAATGGCATTAAGTCTCAAGTGAACAAGACGTTAATAAATGGTTAGACAATGCTTTCATATTGATAGATCAAAGGCACGCTGTGTAGAGCACTCAATAGAGATTATAACTGTGTTATGGACTCAAATTTTATGAGTGAGGTTTCAGACTGTAAGATGTTAAGGATGGCTCATTATTGGGTGGATGTTACTGATGACTTTAAAGCTTGAGATCTGACTTGCACAAAATGCATAAGATCATTTATGAACAGGGTCCAGTGACAGTAGAAGTAGAAGGGGACCTGCAGTACCGCGGGGCTACCTGCTTCACAGTGCTTTACGCGGGCCACGTATAGAGGGGTTGTGCGCTAGTGACATAAATATCAGAGATACCATCCACCAAAACTTGGAATGTGGGAGACTCATTATTATGACACCCTCAGTTCGTTGCTGGGGCAATTCATTATGTCATTTTTGGACAATAAACGATAGGTACACTCATGCAAAGTCCCTTATACTCAACGGCTTCACCAAATTGCACATAGCCTCACGACGACACTGACCGCCTGGCGTATGAATGAAGTACCCTGACGACTTTTCAAACCGGCCGCCTAAGAAACATATCAATAAACCAAAGCCCGGTGGTCGTTTTGCATTTAAACCGCAAACGACCCTCTCATCAAAACAACAACCTGACTTCTCCAAACTTGCCCCACGCCATACGCATTCCAAGACACGTCTCAGCGATTCTACTGCTCTTCGAGACCTAGGCGCCATGGTTAATGAACGGGCGCCTCCCAAGGTGCCTCTACACTCCATCACTCCGAATGGAGAGAACACATCCCGCGAGTTGTCTCCCGACGATGATATCACTGCCCTTGTCCGTGGTATGAGCTCGCTCAAAGGCAAAGTTCGGGGAGATATGGGCGACCCTTTTAATCCCACCGACGCAACCAATACGCCCACATTCGGTCATCCTACCAAGATGATGTCCTCTCGTAAGCAGAGAGCAGACCCTTTCATACGGCAGAAAACACGACCGGAGCACCACCTTGATAGTCGAAGCAGCAACAGCAACAACGGTGCTAGAATCACAGGCCCTCGAGGTCCAGTATACCAGGATCGAAGACCACCACCAATGCCCATGTTCAGCTCAGATGCACCCTCCGCACCACCAGTTGCATCCTCATTTGCGCCCCCAAGACAATATGGCGAGGAGACTTTCTACACAGATCCTGCCAAGGCGAGTGCTGATTTGAAGGCATTGCTTGAGGGTGGCATGGAGGAGGGTGAAGAGGAGGGTGGAGAACAGAGCCAAGCTGATGGCGAAAAGAAATCAGAAGATCTAAAAGATCCCAAAGACGGCACAGTGGATGGCCTCAAGGTCAAGCTACTACCTCACCAGGTCGAAGGAGTTGAGTGGATGCGAGGACGAGAACTTGGCCCTGTAAAGCGAGGAAAGGTCCCCAAAGGAGGCATTCTCGCCGACGACATGGGTCTCGGAAAGACTCTTCAGACCATTTCACTCATCCTCACCAACCAGAAACCAGCTAAAGATGCCCCTGGATGGAAGAAGCACTTTGAGAAGATTGAAAAAACAACCCTGGTGGTGGCGCCACTTGCTTTGATTCGACAATGGGAACACGAAATTAATGATAAGGTGGAAAAGGCCCATGGCCTCAAAGTCTGCGTACATCATGGACCGAATCGTACGAAGCGATTTA
Source organism: Fusarium sp. NRRL 25184 (assembly GCA_013755755.1). Lineage (NCBI taxonomy): Eukaryota > Fungi > Ascomycota > Sordariomycetes > Hypocreales > Nectriaceae > Fusarium > Fusarium sp. NRRL 25184. The sequence goes on along the minus strand of JABSSZ010000390.1, from coordinate 150,628 downwards.
AGGAGCTCGCTCTCTACGATGTTGTCATCACAACTTATCAAATCCTGGTTTCTGAGCATGGTAATTCCTCAGATGCCGAGAATGGATTGAAAGCGGGATGCTTTGGCTTGCACTGGTGGCGAGTCGTTCTCGACGAAGCCCATACAGTCAAGAATCGCAATGCAAAGGCTACCAAGGCTTGTTACGCCCTAAACTCCGAATACCGATGGTGCTTGTCTGGTACACCTATGCAGAACAACCTCGATGAACTCCAGTCCCTCGTCAAATTTCTCCGCATTCGACCCTACGACGATCTCAAGGAGTGGAAGGAGCATATTGATCTACCCCTGAAGAATGGCCGTGGTCACATCGCCATTCGTAGACTACACAGTCTTCTCCGATGCTTTATGAAGCGAAGAACCAAAGAAATCCTCAAGGAAGCTGGTGCGCTTAACCCTGGTGGCAAGCCTTCTGCAGAGGGCGAGAGGTCCTCAACAGGCTTCAAGGTCACAGAACGAAAGGTCGTTACTATATCGGCTACATTGTCACCTGCAGAGCGCAAGTTCTACGATCGATTAGCTGCTCGAGCAGATCGAAGTATCGAGCAGATGATGCAAGGCAGAGTCAACTATGCCAACGCTTTGACTCTGCTGCTCCGCCTACGACAGGCTTGTAATCATCCCAAGCTGGTTGAGGGCAAGCTGGAGAAAGACAAAGACGCAATGTCGACAGACACTACCCAGAAGACCCAGGATACGGACATTGACGCTATGGCGGACATGTTTGCCGGCATGGGCATCGTCTCTAAGGACTGCAATATTTGTGGGCGAGGCTTGAGTACTGGAGACAATAAGTCGGGGAAGGACATCTGCTCCGACTGCTACGATGACTTAGCATACTTTAACAATCATGAAAGGCCAGAGCGGTCAGAGCGACCCAAGAAGTCTAAGAAGCCCAAGGATAAGAGCAAGAAGATAGACAAGAAGAAGGAAATAGTTGACGAAAAGGTCATTGACAGACAAATTGTTAAGGTTGACGATGATGAAGATGACGACGAGTCCCCTAAAAAGACCTCGGGGCGACCTCGCCGCCGAAACACGGTAGTTGACAGTGATGACGAGGACGCAGAGTCCCCAAACAAGACAAGTCGCCAGCCTCGGAATCGCAACGCCATCGTTGACAGCGATGATGAGGAAGAAGAGGCCGAAGGCTCATGGCTTGTACCCGAGGATCAGCAGGGCTCCATACATCTAGGAAAGGCTGGTGGCCAAGAAGATGAGAATGCTGAGGGCGGAGGTGACTGGATTGGCTCCGATGACTCAGAAGACGAAGAGAGCAAGGTTGAAGACAAGAGTAACTTGAGCAGCTTCATTGAAAACGACGAAAGCAAAGCAGACATAGCTTCTGATTCTGATGACTCCTTGGCATCGTTGACAGATATCACAAAGCGCATGGCTGCCCAGACGCTGGACGATGGGCCATCTCATGCAGCTGACACCACAAATGCAGGCACAGATGCTGATACTACGGCTGCCGATACCACCGCTGCTGATACGACAGCTGTTTCTGGATCATCAGCCTCAGATTCGGGATCTGGCTCTGGCTCTGGCTCTGACTCTGACTCTGATGAGTCAGATGTCTCGTCTGAAGAAGACGACAGCATTTTCTATCCATCCCGCGATCCCAACTCCCCTCAAGTTCTTGCTTCTTCCAAGATTCGAGAGCTCATCAAGATTCTTCAGGGTGAAGTCAAGGAACACAAGTTCATTGTCTTCTCCCAGTTCACTTCTATGCTTGATCTCGTTGAGCCCTTCTTCCGCAAGGAACGGTTCCGCTTTGTCCGTTACGATGGCAGCATGAAGAATGATCAGCGCGAAGAAAGTTTACGAAAGTTAAGGGGCGATCCTGAGACCCGCATCCTGCTGTGTAGTTTGAAGTGCGGTAGTTTAGGACTCAACCTCACGGCAGCGACTCGAGTTGTCATCCTCGAGCCCTTCTGGAACCCAGTATGCTCTCCTATCCTTAATCCCCTTTACATCATTCACCATGCTAACTTCTTTGCTAGTTTGTCGAAGAACAGGCCATTGATCGTGTCCATCGTCTGACCCAGACAGTCGACGTAATTATCTACAAGCTCACAGTCGCTCAGACTGTCGAGGAGCGTATCCTCGAGCTGCAGGAGAAGAAGCGCGAGCTAGCCGAGCAGGCCATTGAGGGTGGCATGCGTAAGGAGGCTCTCAAGCTCGGCATCAATGAGATCATCAACCTCTTCAAGCCAGGATCTTCGGAGAACCCAGTTGTTATTGGCGCTGATCCGTCCGCTGTCGGCAACGAGAGCTTCAATGGCAACGAGCGTAGATCTGCGGCTTCATCGCAGAGACGACCAGGGCGGCCTAGAAAGGAAGAGAGTGAAGTGTATGGTCGACGATGGTAAAGCAATTCCTTGCTGTAGACATTAACGATGAGATGGTCATGGTTGGAAAAGGTGTTCGAGGCTCAGGATTTATGACATGGCGCAATGAATTATTCTTGTTTTGGCATTAACGATACTGTTTGTTAACTCACATGTCCTGACCAGATAATAGATCGGACAATATTATCTACATTTTTTAATCAACTGATCTGCTCATAGCTCATGAGAATTTTGTTCATCCAGTGCTGTGCTGTGCTGTACTGCACTCCAGCCAAGACATACATGTCCTGGCCTGGCACCCTGCATATGTCTTCGGTCCTCCCATCCCTTCCGATCTCTATGGCTCTCATTTACATGTTTTTGAGAATATTGCCGAGACCCTTAAGCTTTCTCAAGGGACCTCCATAGCCCAGCTCCACAACACCATGTGTGAACTTCCAGCTATCGGGCTGGCTCTTGATAGGGTACTGCACTGGGGGAGGGATACCAGTGCGGATGCCCAACCAGCCGAAGCGATCCTCACAAATGGCTTTCATGTTGCAGAGTCCGCGTAGACCCTCTTCGCCCGCAAAGCGGCCGTAACCAGAGCCACCAACACCACCAAAGGGCAACTGGACGGCGTAGTAGACGGCGAAGTCATTGACAGCGACCATGCCGGCGTGGAGGCCCTTGACGATGGGCTGCAAGTTGGGATCACGCTCAGAACCGTGAACAGAGGCACCGAGGCCAAAGTTGGGAGCGTTGGCGATTGCGAGGATATCTTCAGGGGACGATGACTTGGCGCGGAGGAGAGTAAGAACAGGAGCAAAGCACTCATTTTGTGCGATACGCATGTCAGGGGTAACGTTGGCAAGGAAAGTCGGCTGGAAATAGTGGCCAGTGGGGTATTCAGGATGGTTATAGCGTTTGCCACCAGCAAGGAGATGGGCTCCTTGGGCGACAGCCTCGGCGATGAGTTCCTCAAGGCGGTCAAAAGAGGCGTCAGAGATCATGGCACCGACATCGGCCTCAGGGCCCAGACGTAAGGCGTTGACACGAGGAGCAAGCATTTCGACAAGCTTATCGTGGATTGCACGAGGGGCGATGACTCTCTCGATACCAATACAGTTCTGGCCAGCAGCTTGGAAAGTTCCACGGAGAATGACTTCGGCGATGCGCTTGAGGTCCCGAGAAGCAGAATCGAGAATAATGAAGGGATCCTTGCCACCAAGCTCTGCGATAACAGGAGTAAGGCTCTTGGCCGCGCTAGCAGCAACATGATGGGCGACAGACTGAGAACCGATGAAGGTGATATGGCTGATACCAGGATGTGAAGTAAGATGCCCGGCGGTTTGAGGCCAGCACACGACTGTCTGAACAAGCTGAGGGTCATGACCGTGGGCAATGAGAGCGCCACGAGCGATGTTGGTGAAGTACTGGCTAGACCAAGCAGTCTGCTCAGAAACCTTGACAAGAATACCGTTACCGGAGAAGAGGGCACTGATGACGGGACCGATGAAGTTGTGGAAGGGGTAGTTCCAGCTGACAAGGGCAGCAACAACACCAAGAGGTTCGTAGTGGACAGTGTTGCGCTTGTACATCATGAGAAAGTTGGTAGGACGACGAGACGGGCGCAGTGCAGCTTCACCATGGTCGAGAGTCCACTTGAGCTTCTCAGCTGTGACAAGAATCTCTCCCAACTGAGCATCCACCATAGTCTTTCCGCTGTCCAAGCAAGCAATCTTGACAATTTCCTCAGCATTGTCGAGAACGTGCTGCAGCAGCGAGCGCAACACAGCACGGCGTTCCTCGAAGGTTGACTCAGCCCATAGCTTCTGCGCAGCCGCCGCGGCGACAACAGCTCGATCGATAGCAGCAGGTGTAGAAGGGTTGATTTGTCCTAGAAACTGGCCGGTAGCTGGTGCATAGCATTGAACGGCTGAGCTGCCAGAGACCCTGACTGAAGGGGCGTCAACGGTGGAGTAAGGTTCGGGGATCTTGGGCGCGGGAACGGTAAACTTGCGAGGACGACCGGTGACTGCTTTGATAGAGGCTGTAGCGATAGCGTTTGTGAGGCGGAGAATTAGAGTTGCAACGACAATGGCAGCGACTGTCCCAACGGCAGAGACTGTGGATTGCCTGTGAAGAGTGAATTAGCTTGTAGGTCAAGGTCAATGGCTCGCAGCTAAAGTATAACGTACGAGATGTTGTGCTCTGCAGCAAACTCATTGCACCTCCGCCAAGCGGTAAGGAGCAATGGTTCTTGATTCTCCATTGCAGATTCTGACATGAACAATTTGTCTTTTCCGCAGAACGTAGAGAAGCCTTTGACCGCAGAAATTGTACGTCCCCTTTTATATCATGCGACAACTGGAGATAGTCCAAGTCGGATGGTGGGAGTCTGAGGTCCCCTTCTTTTGAATTGAATTTAGGTGGGTAGGTAGGTAGGTACGTACCGTAGCTAGCTTCAGGGACTCTTCCTTCCAGCTACCTTATACCTAAGGTACCTTATGTTCACTGTTTCCTGCCAAGCCTTGACCGCCAAGGAAACGACCCGCCGTATTCGTACTCGCCCTTAATGTGACTGTGAGGCTCATCAACTCGAACCATAAAGCAACCTAAGACCAACCACTATCTACCGAGAATGCCATATAAAGTCACCACCACCAGCATCAAGGGACTCTGACTTGATATTGAATTTGCATATCGTCTTATTGATTTTCGTCTCTGGTCTCCAAAAGGAGATGACAACCTGATTATATAACCGCTTCTTATTTACAGCATCAACACCGCTGTCTTCTCCCACTCGTTCTTTCTTTCATGCTCGCTTTCTGATCTGTGACATCCTCTCCAGCGTCAATCAACCCGTCTCCTCATCTCGCTATTCTCCCTCTCTTTGACAGCGCAATAATGAAATGTATCTTCGTCAGAGAATGGGTTTGCTGCTTTCCAGCTCTAAAGATGCTAAAAAGAAAAGTATGAAACAACATGGGAGATGAAGGAAGACTAAAAGTGATAGTACCGAAGCCACCAAAGAATCAATTCATACAAAAAAAACAAAAACCCCTTTTGCATTTCCCCTTTATAACGCCCTGCGTGTTTAAAAGCAAACCCCCTAGCTCAATGCAGTTGAAGCATAGGGGGTTATTATAAAATAAAATAAAAACAAATTCGACCTCGTTGCCTTCGTTGCGTGCTAAAGCGCATGAGCATACAAAGACCGCGGAAAGCAACTCATAGATCGCTCATGCAGATCGTAAGTGCATCACTGGCCGTCTTAGGCCTGGGATATCAAAAGCAAGGAAAGGTCGAGAGGAACAAAACTCGGCAGCGGGTTCGCAGAGCCGTGCCGTCAGCAATAGTCGAGTTGAGCATAATGTACAGCGAGATTCAGAGAGCCGGAACTATATGTTGGCACTCTTAGTCAACGAAAGTCCTCTAAGTCGAGGGCGGAATCGACCTCCTTGCGATTGACTTGACTCGATCCTTGATAATCTCGCTGCTGATGTGAAATCGTTGCTGGCTTCAAAGCTGGGTCTCACCCTGTCCATCGAGGCTCGCATACGGTCGTATGATGGTCGCGCTCGGTCAATCGATGGCCGGGCTTGCATTGGTACATCCAACGATATGCGATGCGCCGTGTAATTGGTCGAGTCGCTGCCATTTTGGCTGTGTTGATTATATGTCGTGGTTCGTGTCGCTGTAGAGGGAGGGTAAATGGGTCGTAGATCCTCATCAACACTGCCATAGGCCACGTGCTTAGGCATCTTCTTTGACCTCCTTGAACTCTTGGATGACTTGGACTTGTCACTCTTGGTGTCTGCAGTGAGAGGATCACTGGTCTCTTCAGCCTGGTAGAGGTGTGCGAATTTACCCATTCGTTCCTGCTCACGAATGATATCGACATCGTAAGGCCAGTACACTTTCTGAAGAGCCTTGATGGCAAATCGTGGGAAGAGACAAATAACAGGTACAAGGAAGAAACATGCCCAGAAGGTTGCCTCTCCATATACCTGTGCAGCAGTACCATAGAAGAACGCCGACGAGGTGAAGGAAGTATACACTCCAGTCCAGAAGAAAATGAATACATCAGAGATGACAACAATCAGCACCATCAGCCAATCCCAACGATAGGTGTTAATCAGAATGTACATGTTGATTGTGATGACGGCCGGATGAGCAACGTAGGCGCCAAATCGAAGGCGGTCCTCTACGCCAAGACCGTTGCCAGTCAAGAAGGTGCCAGGCATAAACAGAAGATATGGAATGAAGAAGACCATGACGGACTGATAAACACCATCAATCATGTAGAGCCTTTAGCAGAGTTAGCACAGGGCATCGATATCAAGGGCAGTTTACTTACCAGAACTTGAGCTGGGTCCACTCCAGTCGCTCGATACCTCGTCGGTAGAGCTGAGGAACAGCCAACGATACCTTGTCAGACACGTCCTGATCTAGAACACCCATAATAGCGACAGGGACCGAAGTGAAGAAGAGGTTGAACATGAGAATGTACGTGTAGTCGAAGAGATAGGTCATATCCATATCACAATAGATCTCGTACCAGAAAATGGAGAAGGTCCAGACCATGTTCTTGTAAAAGAAATTGCTGATACTCTCTGCCAGACGGCGGTATGACCATCGACCATGGACGAGCACCAGTCTCTGAAGGAATCGGAATTGAGCAATAGCATAGTCAGAAGACATGGCCGCTTGACGGCCTTCAACGCCAGCAATACCGACACCAACATCGGCTTCCTGAATCATGGCAACATCATTGGCACCGTCACCAATGGAGAGAGTCATGACATCGAGACCGTTCTTGACCATAGCCACAACGGCAGCCTTCTGTGCAGGACTGACTCGACAGCAGAGAACCGACTTGCACTGCTTGCAGAGCAGGAGAAACTTTTGCTTTAGGCGGTCGTTGAGTACCCATCGGAGTGTGAAACCATCGATGACAAGTCCGTGGGTTGGGGCGGGCGGTTCGTGGTTCTTCTTGGCAAGCGCGAGATCATGGTCGCTACCAGTAATACCAAAAGTCTGAAGGTTGTCGTCCAATAGTCTTTCTGCCATATCAAAGAAGGTCTCGTCGGTGATCTCGCCTGTCTCGTCCTCGTCGACCTTCAGGTGAATCAATTCCATGTCATTGTTGAGAAGGTTACAAGAGAAGCCGATATTAATAGCAGTCTCAACTTTGTCGCCAGTGAGAACCCAGAGCTTGATACCAGCATTACCCAAGAGAGCAATTGTGTCGGGAACTCCATCTTGCAAACGATCCTCGATGGCGGTACCACCAATGAGGTAGAGATCTTGTTCAATCAGCTCGGCCACGGATTCCAGCTTCTCTTCCCGCTCTTCGAGGGCAGAAGCTGCTGCATCGTGTTCTTTCTTCCAAGTTCGGTAGTCCTGCTCGGAAACTTCCTTGTGGGCAATGCAAAGTGTTCGAAGACCTTCACGGGCAAACATTTCGAGATGCTCGGCAGTTGTCTTTCTGAGCTCCTTCTGTTCGCCTCGTTTAAGGCGAGAGTAGATGATACTGTCTGCACCTTTGCAGAAGAGAACGATGCGGCCATCGGGCATCCGGACAATTGAACTCATTCGCTTTCGACTAGAGTTGAATTCAAGAGTGTTGAGGATTTGATAATGTCGGTCCTGGCCCATAACGTTCAGATTGATGCCTTCGCCAGAGCTTCCGAGAACGGTGAAACCCATATCACGAGCAGTAGCAACCAAGGCTTCTTCATCTGGCGATTGCGCCTTGAAAATCATTTTTGGTTTATCACCATCAACCTTCTCAGCCATCACAGTATGACAGAGAGCCAGGGAGAGCATGAAATACTCATTGGCTGCCTGCTGCTCGGGCCCTGACTCGCCAGCGAGATCGGAAACAAAGTCAGGAGCAATGAATGTCAAAGCCTCGTCGTGAAGATATGGGTTGTCGTGGATTTTACGAAGACCAGCAAGCGCCCGAACCTTGGCGTCAGCAATCTCGGCACGAGCCCTCTCTGCTTCCTTCTCAACATCGATGCCAAGTCGCTTTTGCATTCCTGCCTGAGCTTCCGTGTAAGCTTCTCCGTATGGCTGTCCATTGATCGTTGCCTTCTTGAACTCCATGACGTTTTGTGTGAGAGTACCGGTTTTGTCGGAAAAGATGTATTCGATTTGGCCAACATCGTCCGAAATGTTCCATGACTTGGGAATGCATGGTTGATCGATCGGTTCGTAGTACATCTCCACATCGCTGTAAATAAAGATAGCCTGTAAAGTTCGTACAATTTCCAGGGTGATATAGAGCGAAATAGGGACCAAGTTCTGAAACAGAATAATGGCAGCCCAGAAAGTTATAAATCCGCTCATAGCTGGTTTGCCGCCAATGGATCCGAAGTCGAAGAAGTGAAGAGACGCATCTGTCTTTGCCCATGCGACACCGTTTATTATAGCGGCGAGCAAACACATGATAAGCAAGATACCGAAGTTACACACGACATTGAAGTTCATCTCTCGAGCAATGCGAGCACGCTTACTAGGAGTGATACCAGCGTTCATCATGATTTTGGTGTCATGTCCGGTATAAATAACTACACCAACAATCCACTCAGTATTCCGGAGGTTGCATCCACGTAGGAGGAGGTTGTCGATGGTGATAGGTTCCGTCATATCCTCGGGCTCGTCGTCGAGGTAGCCGGGGACATTTTGCTTCCACCTGATGGCACCGTTATACTTGTAGAGGTTTGGTTGAGGTCCCTCACTTTCGATCACAAACTCTGCACGTTCGCAGTCTCTAGCATGTTTTAGACCTCGGCCGCAACGTAAAGCCTGTCGGACTTTCAGGTTAGTTTCGCCGTCCAGATTCTTGGTTTCGACATAGCAGCCTCCATCAGGATCGGAGGTAGATAGAATGATGACATCAGCGGGCAATTCTTCGTCATTATATATACGAACGAAATCGCCAACGACGAGACTCTTCCAAGTATCCTTTTGAAATCGAGCACCGGATGGGGGATGGTTGTAGTTGATGACATCAGACTTCATCTGCGATAAAGCTGCTGCGCGTTTGGCATCTTGCTGGTCGGGCATCTCAAATTGTGCAGGTGTGGCCTGAGGTGAAGGCGACGGAACAGGGGTCATCTGAATATCCTCTCGGGCAGACATGAAGGACTCGCGACCGGTGAAAGGCGATGCAATGGACTGTCGCATGGACTGGCGAGTTCGGTGTGTCTCGACTGAAGGCCGAGGCGCATCATCCTCTGCAGGGCCGGCCTTCCGCTTCGCCCTCTCCTCCTTCGCCTTCTTGGACCACAGAGATTGAGTTGCTCGCCAGATAGAACCGAAGAATTTTGAGTTGGCCTTCTTGAATTGACGCCACATGGAAACATCACCCTCCATAACATTGACGTTGTTCCAGTTTCGTAATCGGTGGACAGGAGCATTGTTGAGTTCGATGTCGAGAATAGTTCGTCGGTAATCTTCAATAGCATCCTTGATAGCAGTCACTGCAATAATGAATATCAACGGAACGGCGTTTAGACCTGGATTGACACCACCAAAAATTGGAAAGATCTATTTCAAGGTTAAGGGTTACTCGCGAGGGTAGGCGGGTGGTAAACTTACGACCAGGATAACCAAGAACAAGAAAAATATATTAGCAACATTATGGAATTGAAACCACAAGTTTTTAGGAACGAATGATAGAGGCGTATATTTGGCTGTTCGGATTTTATTTCGCGTGAAGACTTGAGTGGGATGGCCGTTTTCATCCAAAAGCTCTTCAGGCAGGGGCTGGTTAAAGAACAAGGTGCGGTTCTCGTGATCCTCGTCTTCCTCACCACCATTCTGGTCTTCGGGGTTCACTTGGGGCGGTTGGCCATCGTCACCGTGAGGGTCGGATCCGTCGGAGGGGGGGTTCTTTTCATTGGAACCTGTCTTCTTATGTCCCATACGTTCGAGTAGAGAATTGCGTTTGTTGTTGCTACTGTTGACACTTTTTCTTTGTGTGGCCCATCGCGATCTTTGAGTAGCACTGAGGGCCTGCGGATCAAGGTGACCGTCAGAGGTTGTTGTTGTGGTCATGATGAAGTCGCGGGCAAGCGCCCGATCGGCCCCTCGATGCCAGCCAGATTGGGGAAACTGAACGAGTCCAAGTCGGAGTCGAGAGAAGCGAGAGGCGTCTGATTAAGCGTATATGGTACAGAGTCGAAGTGAATGGAGCAGGTACAATTGAAGCAACACCAGCTGCTCGTCAAGAATTACTATTGGCGGCGACGATGTGATAATCTCGAGTGTGAAACGGCTTCGCCAGGGCCGTTTGAAAATCGTCGAAACGGTACAAGAAGGTGAACGTGGAGAGAGTAAAGGTAAGATTGTTGATGGTCGAGATGGGACTGACGAGAAAGAACGGGCTGGCTGGAAGAAGGTACAAGGGGAATTGAATTGTGTAAGCAAAGGCAATGGAAAGAACGGGGCGGCAAGGGAAAAAAGCTACGGTGGACTTTGGAGAGACGAGAGACCCTCCCCGGGCCCCGTCCCGTCTGCCAGTTAAAGTGAGTGGCCGCCAGAGAGCCTGAGACTCTAGCACTCTGGGATAGCCAGGTCTGGGTGGTACCCGCTCGAGACAACCGCTGGGACTCGCTGAGGAGCGCTGCTGAAGGGAAATGGGCAGTGGAGAGTGGGTGTCGGGGGCGTGGGTCGCAGGCTTCTTGTGGGTGGGTGTGCGTGGGGAGTCTTGATCCCGGCCCATCCGACGCACTCTTTCATCTGCCCGGAATGTACCCCCTAAGTACTCATGGATCTGTGGATGCTTGCATTGGATGGATTGGATTCTCACGATTGCGATGCGTTGTCTCGCATTGTGTACTAGCAGCTAAGCTTCTTTGCAGTGCTTACATACATGCCTACCTTACCTTTACAGCCTTGATAAGGCGGTGTTGTCGCATTGCTGCTACACCTTGAATGTCATTCATTATCCATCCATCCATTAAACCGCATCACGAACGGAGTGTCTTCTACTCATCGGGCTCCAGGCTTAGCACGGTACTTGCGGGCATCCGTCATACCTTACATACCGATTTAACTTAGTACTGTGCTCCCTGGCTCCCGTCACGAATAGTTTCTCAGCGGTAGGCAACGGTCAAATCCAATGGAACCTATGGATCTCCCGCCTCCCAGCGACCTGCACAGTCCACTAACGCCGGCGCCACGGTTCTAACTGAAAGTCGTCGGGAATTTCGACTGTGTTGTACTGCTCTCAGCAGTTAGACGGTAGAACTATCGTGGTCTAACGTGAATAGATCAGTCACACCTCAGCCCTGGGAACACGGGCGGCTCCCTCGGGCATTCAATGCGTGCGTCTCGCGGCGTGGTCGGCCGCTACATATCCCCGACACTCCTTGAGGCTTGTCAGCCAGGGGTCTATTTACCTTAACACGACCACAACAACACAACAAACTGCGCTACAACGGTTTCTTGGTCATAAACATGCGCTGAACACTTCCACTATATCTGCATCGTTCTAGAAACTCTTCGTGTCCTAGCTTCGAATAAATCACTCGGCCCTTTGCGAGCTTTGTTAATAGCTTGCTACGATCTATTGCTGCATACGCCTCCAGCTGGCATTTGCTGCCCCCTTGAAGGACCAGCCAACCCCTTGCAAAGGGGGAATCCTACAATAGGTCGCGCCTAAGATTTGCCAAGGATATTATCAAGTCAACCGCGACCCTGAATATCCGATGCGTGTTTTCTGTCAAGATTCGTTAGTCTCGTACGAACTACCTATTGTGAGTTTTGAGGGCTTTGAGTACCTAACTTTAGGTATATGTCCATGGATGGAAGCTCCGGCTCCGTCGCCTCCGTGGATGGACTCCGCATACGGGCCTTTCACCAATCCCTTCCGGCCGTGACCATTGTCATTGATAGCGTGCATCTTAAAAATCAGATAAGCTTCTATTCGCTACAGCCACGACTAGTCCCTAATAAGGGTCAAACATGGTGGCTATTGTCGAGACCGTCATCAATGGTTTTTTGAATTCCCCTTGGATCATGTAAGCAGAAAAAGGGCGGGGTTCCTTTGAGTACCACCCTCGATAAATTGTCGAATCTTTTGATCCTCGCCGCGTTGGCGACCCTGGACAATCGACCGTTGCCTGCTGCGGTAGTTCGACGGATGGCGGGTTCGTCTTTCTTGATCTAGTACCTGTAAGTAGATAATTGTGAGCGGTGACTGCACAAATCTCCTGACGAGGGGTCAGGGGATAGCTGCACAATACTGGACAAGCATAGTAGTCAGAACAGAAAATAGCAACTTCTCCAGGAACTTGTCTTCCAAGCCATCGTAGGTAGCAGTTGCAATGTTTCAAAACGGGATCCTCCACTCTTTTATTTATCCAACCTTGCGTGATGATCTTAATGGTCGCTTGGCGGCATCAAGATCCGGTTTCGCCTCGCCCTTCTTTATTGATGTACAATACCACGCTGTAACAAAGATCTGAGACCGCTTTCTTCCTTTACGAGGATATTTACCCTCGTTGATTGATTGACTTGTCGAAGTGTGGGAAGGGTTATTCCTGGTAGAGAGACACTTGACAGCCTCATAAACAACCGAGGAACAAGCTTCGACCAGATCTTCAAGTCCCTGCCTCATAGAGAGAGGACCAGCAAGGTTAAGTTATTATGTACATACAGTAGCATGAGCCCCACGTTACTTCAATGAATGAATATCAGCTCCTCATTAAACAGGCTTTGGTCTTTTTGTTTATTCTGTTCCGTTTCTTTCCTGGCCCGCGGCGTCCTTTTTTTATTTGCATGCCTAACGTACTCTAATACCTAGTAGATACATTTAATTCTATAATGCCTCTTGGCAGTATCCCGGGGTTATACAAACGCCTTCCTCTCTTGGATGGAAATATAACTTGTCATCAACCTCCGTAGGTCCCGTTATGTCCAGATTTTACCTCCGCATTGTCGGGTTCACGGACTTTACTTACGAGCGAGAAAAAGCGCCACGATATTTCTCCGCCGTCATCCAATGGGACTAACTCGTAAGCAGATGCAGACATGACTGATGAATAAAGCAGCATCGGTCGGTCACTTGTACGTAGTAATCAACGGACTGGGCTTACAAACACAGCGGGGTCGACCACTTTCACGGAGTCCATGGAGCGAACACATTGCGGTACTGAGAGCGGCGTTGCCGTGCCTCAAGAAAAGCTATGAACTTGACCTGGTATGCCAAAATAGATTGATCTTAAGGCTAGTGGAGTCTACACCAACATTGCCTAATTGTTTTTATCACCCAGAACAGAGATCTTAAGTTTTCTTGCTTCCTCTAGGACGTGCTACACAGGTGACGGATTACGGTTCCACTTGGTCAGTAGATATTCGCCATCAAATCGACGTTTCATCATTCAGCCTGACTCCAAGCTCAATTTGATCAAGCCCAGGTGTTGGGAGATGTGGTTTTTTGAGTCTGTGTTATTCCCGTACGAGGATTGACGGGAACACGAAACACACACTCTGTACGAAGCACTTTGTTTCTTACAGTGCTACATTGCACTAACTTAATTGTCCTTATTGCTGCACTGTCCTGTCCGATCATGAAAAACCATGGATGCTTGGCTTTCTACCATTGCATTGTCCTTGGGTAAGGTACATGCAAGTAACAACATAGACCCATTGTCCCCCCTGTCTTGAAGCCTTAGCTCAGCACCGCTCAGGAACGCGAGTGCCCTTTGCTCCTTGTTTCGTCAACTGGAGAGGACCCTTGTTAGGGGTCTCCTCTCCTGAGCCTACCATCTGCAGGTCCAAATTTCCAGTGACAGGACTTCCCAGGGGTCGCCAAAAATCATGAGTAGAACTAGATCGCCAAGATCATATCGACTGTTTGAAATCATTTATATACCTCGTGAGCGCGGGGACGAATTCCAATAATGATGGAATTTCATCGCCTCTGGTAGCTCGTTTTGTTTGTATGACATATAACCATCTGGTCGTAACACCTGAGTCATGCGTTCAACCTCCAATCTTTACTCTGAAGTGCATTTTTATCAACCCAAGGACTGCCCAGGCTAGAGAGATGGAAGCATCCATATGATCCATCACTTCTGATCCAACCCTTCAGAAGCAAAGAATGGAACGCGCCGAGCTGGGCTGTGCTGCGTCAGCCTCGGATTGGACGCCTGAGACTGGCTCGCAAATGACCCACTGTCGTATTCAGGCGTCATCATCTAGGTAGTTAACAGGAAGCAGTATAACAATAGCCCTGACTCCTGTCAGGCTCGGATGCCGAAACTACATCTAGTTATCACAGCTTATGTATCCGTACAGTCAGCTTGAGCTTATTAATCCTACTCCTTCGACAGCTTCATTACACCAACATCGACGTTGCACTAAACCAATGCCGAACGAAATAAGGTGTAAGTCAACATCTTAGGGTTGCATACCAGACACAAGCAACCCCCGATTTCAATACTGCACTATGATTTGTGCAGTAATAAGAGACGAAATGCTGGAATGAACGCGAAGGCTCCGTTTCCGACGATCCTTTCTCGGCGGTGTTGGCATTAAACGCATAAACCCCTTTTCTCGACCACAGTCTGTCTACATGGACAAAACACCCATGTCGTTGATAGATTATGAGGCTTGATCCCGCACACGCCGCGTATCTTGGGCACGAACCACTGAGCTAAAAACAACAGCATTACGTCTGCATCGTGATAAAGGCCTGGTCAATGCTGTGAACTAAAAGACCAATGCCCAAGAGGGGACTCTTCTGGAAACTCTAGTCTAGAGAAAGGGGGCCATAGGCCAAAACCTGTCACCATTCCTTTTAGCCGCCCATTTGATAAAGCGCCACATCTAGAAATGGTTACATCTGTAGGGCGAGGTCTGTCAGCGGCCAAGGTGCAATCTGTAACTGCTTTAAGAAGTCGTTTCAGAGATTGCTCTGGCCTAATAAGCACTAGACACAGCCACATGATGATGATGATGTTATTCATAAATCATCTCTCTCAGTCAGCGTCTAGGTCCCCAGGCAGCCACAGCAGCCACACTTAGTCACCAGCCTCACCGTACCTCAACGCGTCTCAACCTAAAGCCATTAACGCGGTTAGTAAGTCGTACCTACATCTTGTACTTCCTTCACACACCCTGTACCTACAGTCATTTTCGCAGGTGAAGGTATCAAAACCTGGAGACTCTCGAAATAACTTGCTGCATTTTTTAATTTAAAAAAAATAGCGCTGGCTATCGAATCAGATACGCCATGTCTCAAAAGGGTAGAAATGGGAATATTATGAATTTCTTCAAACCCGTGACAAAATCACAAACGCCCAAGGCCTCCAGAATCTCAACACCAGACCCGCCATCGTCACTACAGCCACCTTCATCACCGTTGGAACAAAAGTTGGCGACCCCGGTTAAGAAGACAGCACCAATACCCCGAGACTTTGAGATAAAGGATTCAGACGAAGAAGATGATCTTGGAGCATCCTCAGACGATTCGCTGGAGGATCTGTCCGCTATCCTCAGACGAGGCCGCCCAGGAAAGGCTACTGGTACACCTCTCCACAATCCCTTTGCGACCCCAAGGGCCAAGAGAACTGCAGTTGAGTTCCCTGCGTCTCCATTGGCGATAATGTCCAAGCACAAATTCGACCTGAAAGCTCTCGCAAAGGATGCTAGACAGGATGATGCAACTCATGCAAGTGCTTTAAAGATCAAAGCCTTTTCAAATGCTGAACAACATGATCAACAAATGACAACAGACGAGATGTCGCGGGATGTGATGGAGGACATCGTCAAGAACAACACCGGCAAAGATGTCCAGAAAGTTATGAGAGCCGTTCAGAGGTCAGCACCGGGGCACTCACAGCTTCGATATTGCTTCTTTCGTGAAGGATACACAATACCATCCCCCACAGCTGCCCCCAAAAAGTTTAACAAAGGGCCATGGAGACTGTTGACTCAAGGCGATTACCAGACACGTGAGCAACATCTCGCCTCGGGACTACCACTTACCATCTTGCAAATCAAGGGGGGACTCCCGGATGAGCTTTTCGAATGGATACTGAATGAGGTTTGCTCCCAAAAGTCAACCCTTGTCAGACGAGAATACTGCAACTTGCTCAGCTCGTGTCCAGAAGCAGTTGCGCGCATTGTCACGCCGCGTCGTTTGGAGGAGTTGTTTCATCAATTCGGTGCTTCTTCTGAGCTTGAACAACAAGACTCCCAGTTGAATCTTCTGAGACCAAGTGCCGAGCCTTATGAAGGACGCGACTGGTCATCTTTCAGCTCCTTCTTATCGCTCCTCACGGCCATCTCGCCCTACATGTCCCAGGAGTCGGTTGTCTATGCTTCTCGGACGCTCTTACGTATGTCAATGGACAAGTTCTTGATATATGAGATTAATTTATTGGTCACTTACGAAACTTCCATCCATGCCCTTCTCGAAGCTATTCCTCAGCCTGGCTGGGACACATTTGTGAGTTACACTTAAGGGTGGTACGCGAGATTCTGACTGACATGTATGCAGTGCTCTGAAACCTGTACACAGCTGCACACATTAGTCAAAGAACAATGTGTAAGGACCAATGCTCTTGCGTGTCTGCCTATCAGCAAAGCCAGATCTCACGAGCTTAGACGGCGACTGGCTGTGGTGTTTTTGTTCAACGACCCAAGCTTGGGTCGTTACCATCCTGATGACGTGGTTACTATTCGTGGCGTCATAGCACTCTTGGATCACGAGGACTTCTTCGTCGGGCCCAAGACAGATTTCGCCCTACTCCAAGCCAACATTATCCTTATCAACATCGTCGTGGATGACGGCTCATTTGCACCATCTGATGATCCGGAGAAGGAAAAACAGTTCAATAGCGATGTCGACGAGCTTGCAGTCAGACTGAGGGAAATTTGGCGAAAGATCAACGATGCGGGTATGAAACTCGCTCGTACAGAAGCCAAAAGCGTCATAGAATGGGTCCAGCAGCGACTTGCACACTCAGTCCGTACACGCCGAAAGGCGAAGAAGAGCATATTTGACCTGCCAGGTCAGAAAGAGGATCCCTTCCTTCCGAAGCAGCAGAATTACATGAAGAACTTCCTCAAGACAGCACCACAGAGACAGAGTGCGCCGGATCAAGTGGCTGAACCATCTCCCACAGAATCAGAGGAAGTCTTCCACGAAGCAGTAGACGCCGATACGATCGTGGTCAAGTTGAAGTAAACTTGAGAGCTACAGGGCTAGGCGGAAAAGATGAAGGCGTACGGCGATTCACTAGGTACTGTTGTATGTCGCGAGTATTTGAACGTGTAATCAATTCTACCGCGGGCCAAGTCCCAAATCAGACAAAAGAGTCAAACACAATACACAGCCTCTAAACTACAAGCGCAGACTGATGAACGATGCGGGTCGCGAATGGTTGAAGAGCCTCCCCAATCGTGCACTCATGGAAACGGTACGTAGAGGCTCCCATATAGAGATATTTATGGTGGCCAAAGGGAGTTTAGTCGAAGAACTTGCGGTTAGGATTTTTGCCGAATAGAGCCTCTCGTACTGCAGGAGCAGCAGACTCTTCCAAGAGTCGCAATCTCGCCTCAAAAGTGTTATCGATGTCAATCTTTCCACTTCCACTGATAACAACCACTCCGCCAGCACTAATACTCCGTTAGCTGCCCACTTCAGGGATCTTTTGGGACAGGCTTGCACGTACATTCCCTCGGGGAGAGGGTCGTCCTCTTGAATTTTTGCTGTAATATCTTTTCCAAGCTCCTTCTTGAACTCTTTGGCAGCCTCCTCGATGGCCTTCTTGACAACATCGTAATCCTTCTTGCGCGCCCGGACCTGGAGCTCAGGCTCGTTCAGAGCGTAGAAACCCTCGAGCAGGAGACCCTTGAGGGCCTTTTGATACTTGCCCTTATCCTTGGCACCCTCAGCGAGCTTCTTCTGGGCCTCCTCGAATATGTTGTCGAGCAGCTCCTGGCGGGCGCCGAGGACCTTGAGTCGCGTCTTGTTGGCAACGGTTGAGCGGGTGATCTGCTGGGACATGGTGGCCTGCTTGAACTTCTTCTCGTACTGGCTATCGATGGCGTCTGTCTCCTGGCGGACGAGCTTGGACTTCTCGATCTCGAACTCCTCATTGGCCTTGATCTCGATCTCGCGGGCCTTCTCCATGGCTTCTTGCTTGATGAACGCCGTCATCTTGCTGAGCTCATTGTTGACCTATTTGTGGGGGAACCGCGCGTTAGAATTAGAGGACTGGTGAGATGGATGAGGGATTGCGTCGTTTGGGTATGCGTACCTGCTGGTCGGACAAGGCGTGTTGCGACATGATGGGCAGATTTATATGGATTTGGTAGATTCGGAAGGTGAGAGGATGATAAGAAAAGCCCTGTATAGGGTCAAGGTTGAAGTGGTAAAAGGCTGGCGATGGCCTCTTGCTAGTGAAGGTCAAGGTCGGCGATGGACTACGATGGAGTTGGTAGCTGTGTATGTGACGCCAGCCATTCCAAGACCCAGCCTACCAGCTCCTTAGCTGTATCTTACTGTGCTCCAGCAGGGAACTGACTGGAGCTGGGGGGTTAGGTACCTAGTCAAGCCACAGTTATTCCCCACTGTTTAGAGTACACTACGTAAGGTAGGTACTAGGTAGCACAGCCATTCAACAAGGAGTCTCGTTCTCACACCTCATCACAAGATATGGTACATATAGTCCGTGGAAAGATGAGGTGTGTTTTGTGGGAAGAACCCTAGTTTAAAGACTTACGGATTTGAGTGTGAAAAATTGAACTCAGCTCAAGGTTATTTTGCATGGTTTACATGTGCATTATGTAACTTCACCGCCACAGTGGCTAACTAGTCCCGTGTTAGAGCTGCATGCCTCTCTGCTCTACTGTACTGTACTCTACTCACGTCAGGTGTCCCACGCACGACTCAAGCTTGTCCGCCTCCGACTTTCTATTGATTAGTTTCAATTCAAGACATAAATTTATCGCATCAAATTGGGTATTCATATTCATTCTCTATATACTTTTGGTCCTCTCTCGAATAAAGCACCAGCTGGGATACCTCTCCGATCGGCGGCAGCTCAACAGCCTCCCGCGTTACCTTCGACTAGCGCTTCAACCAGCCATTCCCCTTGAATCTATCGAAACGAATACACCCTTTACTAGTCCAGTAACACGAAGCGATCCTTGTACCAAATACACTGCCTATGCGACGTCTCAACAATTCGCCTCAACTCTCCCTTGCCAGATGACCTCGGACCTGGCACAGGCGCAATGGGGTTGCTTGGCGGCATCTCTTCTGGAGGGAGCATAGCTGTACGTCGCGTACAGCGCTGTGTGAATTGATAAAAGTGCTAATGTTGGCGACTGTAGCTTGGAATTATTGTTGGACTGCTATCGACCAGTGTTCAGAGTCTAGGTCTGACCTTGCAGCGAAAGTCGCATATACTCGAGGATGAAAAGGGACCTCATGATGTCCGACGGCCACCTTACCGAAGGAGGAGGTGGCAGATTGGCATGGGCATGTTTATTGTAGCAAACTTGCTGGGAAGCAGTATTCAGATCTCGACACTTCCGCTCCCTGTTCTCTCGACTTTGCAGGCTGCTGGCCTCGTATTCAACTCGATATGCGCATCATTGATCCTCAGCGAACCTTTCACAAGATGGTCTTTGTCCGGCACGATTCTCGTCACTACCGGTGCTGTATTGATCGCTATATTCGGAGCCATTCCTTCGCCGGCGCATGATTTAAAGGAGTTGTTGGACCTCATGGCGAGAAGGCCATTCATTGTCTGGATGATACTCCAGGCGCTCTTTGTCCTCACTCTGGCGCTGGCCATTGATCTAATCAACAGCATGTCGAGCCTATCACACGACGCCCGCTTTCGGCTGGCTCGAGGCATTACTTACGGCGTCATCAGTGGAGATCTCTCTGCTCATGCGCTGTTGTTTGCCAAGTCCTCGGTGGAGCTGGTCATCAAGACCGTTGCTGGACGTAACCAGTTCGTGCATTGGGAATCTTGGGCGATTGTCCTAGCTCTTATCACGCTGGCTCTCTGCCAGCTCTACTACTTGCACCGAGGTCTCAAACTTGTTTCAACCTCGGTTCTTTACCCTTTGGTTTTCTGTGTCTACAACATCATTGCCATTCTTGACGGCTTGATATATTTCAACCAGACAAGCCTAATATCGCCTCTAAGAGCATGTCTCATCGCTTTAGGAACTGTCATTCTGCTTTCGGGTGTCCTGGCACTCTCATGGCGATTAAGCGACGAGCAGCATACACCCAGCGTTGGACAGTCGTCCCTTGCTCCTGGTCTTGGACTTGTGGAGGACACCGAGGAGGAAGAGTCCCTGCTTGGCTCAGATAATGCCGTTGCAGATGAAGACTCAATTCCACATACATATCAAACATTCCCGCCCGCGATTGACGAAACACCACTGGTCCCCTCTCGCAAGAGGACCCCTCGGTGGGCTGAGCGAGCTGAGATTTGGGATGAGTTGGAGGATCGAGATGAGCCCAGTACTCCAGGCAATAGGAGACGGTCTAGTACACTGCCGCGCCATACAGAGTCCTCGCCTCTGCTCCCAACCAAGAGATCTACCATCAGTGGCCCTGTTGGGGAGGAATCTGGGCCAAGCACCGAATCTACACCTCGAAGGCTTACACGACGAAGGCGGAAGAGCACAGGATTTCCAGGTCTCAAGGCCCGTCGATACCAGAGAAACAGGAGCTCCACAGACTCAGGCGCTCTTGGTAACATCCTGTCATTAAGTTGGTTCAGGAGCAGAAACCGCCAGCCATCACAAGGAAGCACCAGCGATGGCTTTCCTTGGGGCACCACATCTCAGCAGGACGGTGCTGAGACAAGGGGTGACGCAGCTGTATGAATACGAAATATCTCTATATGTAGCTTTCGGGGTTGTGAAGAGTAAGAGAGGCGAACGAATGGCGTTTCTTGTGTAGAGTTTCTTCTGGGTTTCTTGATTAGTGCCCATGGCAAGGAAGGCCCCTGGGTTTCAAACAACCCTTTGCATACCAGTGTCCACAGACATATATATACGTTTTAGGGCTCGAATGAATAGTATCGACGGCAACGTATTGCCCTTGAGGTATTTGCATTTTCTATTCACACATGCCTTCGAGCGCAGTTGCAGTTGGTCTAGTCACTTGTAATATCAATCCCGAACATACAACATGCTCCTCGAAATTGGTCAAATGTTTACATCGTAAAACGGAAAAATTTTACATTGACCCTGTACTCTAGTCCTTATGAATGTGGCCCTGCAACACCGATCCCATCTAGCAAATATTAGTTGGCCAGGATCTCCTGTCATCCATGCGAGTGAAAAAACAACAGCAATAACTCCAATTTCCATACGCACTCCGTACTCCAAAGACCCTCAACTCCACATCTCATCATCTCGTTCTTATTTTAGCAATGAAACCATACATGCAATAGATATGAACTCCAAATGTCCCCTAGTTGCGAAAGCTGTCCCCGGACTGATCAGGTCAGAAGTGAAGCGTTTTGTGATGGAAAAGACCATATCCACAACAACTCTTCGTCGCTATTGATTCAATCGTCTGAAACTTTTCATGATAAGTGCATAATAAAAGAGATAGGGAAGAACACACGAGGCAACTGTTTTGCTGTGTGATCCCGAGTCTGCTTCGATGTGTATAACTGATGTATAGATACGGTTGAACAAAAAGCGGTCAATTCGAACAGGGTCCCAGGCATGGTGTGGATTATTATGACATAATGAAGACCTTCTCTAAATGCAGACTTGGTCTAGGAAACTCGTTTCGGTCGAATGTACAGGTGTCAGAACACGTCCTGGGACCGAATTTCCAGTGCTGTAAAGCGGGAATGGCTGCAATAATGCGACGACGCTCCAACATACAACTGTAGCTGACAACTGATCTGAAAAATTAGGGCTCTCCTTTGCTCTGCTGGAGCGTAGTTGTTTTGTACTCGTCCCGGCTTCAAATGAATGTGTCGTTTGGTTGCAATTAAATTACTGTTTGAAAAGAGAGTCGTATACACGCCGGCCATGCGCATCAGCATGAACTCGCGGAGTCCTATACACGGCTCGTACTGGCTCGGCTGCGTTCATCCTCCTCTTCCATGACATCACTCAGCCGGGTAGGATGGTGATGGCGAGGGACTGTCTCCCAGCCAGGAGTCCCATAGCCCTGGCCAGAATAGTCTTGGGGGTCTGAGTATGCGCCAGTCCATTGGCCTCCGCTCCCTCCACTGCCTCCTCCTCCAGTAGAGGTGGAAGGGGAATCTTGTTTACCGCTTGGTGGGTTGGTGGTAGCGGGCGTTGCATACTCTTCTGTTTCAGCATCAGAACCGGAATATGTAGAGGGTGGTCCAGCGAAGGGAATCTTATTTCCTTGGGCATCCAACAGGAAGTTGCCATTTGCATCAATCACGTACTCACCTTCGCTGTAACCACTCTCTGATACTGGTGCTTGAAGGCCACCACCCTGTTGACGATATTCGCCAGCACTTGTTGTTGGAGGTTGAGTCTGGGGAGAGGAAGTCGTCTCAGGCGGGTAGCCAGCTCCATACTCAGTCTGATAAGTCCCTTGAGCTCGGCTGCTTTGATGTCTGCTTGGACCGCCATGTGTCATTGGAACCACTTGGACGCCTCCAACAATAGTAGGCTGTCCTGACTGAAGAGACAGCGTTCTGTCACGTTCCTCCTGCTCACGTCGTCCCAATTCCTCCCATGCACGACGCGCCTCCTCTTTAGAGATGGACAGCTCTTTGCGCATCTCAGCAAGCTGTTTTTGAGCTTTAGAAGTTCCTCGCTCATTCTCGACGGCATCTCGGATAGCATCTGCTCGGCCTCGACGTTCTTGGTCTAGGGCAGCCTCCAACATGGCATTGACTTCTTGCGCGCGCTCCAACTCAGTTCGAGTTTCGAAGAACCATCGCTGGAACTTTCGCTCCGAACTTGCGCGAAGACGCTGAAGCTCAACAACGGCATGGAATAGATTGGCTCCGGCCGCAGATAGATCTGTCACCTGGCGCGCGAGCTGTTGATTCAAAGGATCCCGATTCAACTCATCCTTATTTTGTTCAAGCTTGCGGATCCAGTAGCTGGTGAGTCCTTCCCAGTGCGCAGATAACGTCTCCCATCGCTCAAACGCATGAGGAAAAGAATTTCGGGTCTTTGAGCCACTGGCCCCTCCCTGGTTTCCGCTCTCAGTGCCCTGTGCAGCAAAATTGGGTTGGTTTCCGGGAGTTGGGCCCGTGAAAGTTTGGGGAGGTGGTTGATTGGTAGTGCCAGATCGCCCAGGCCGGCTAGTTGGTACTTGTGATGTAGTGTTTGCCCGGGGGCGGGCTGATGTGTTATCGGGGGCGGCTTGCGCCTGACGCTGAGGGTTCATGGGTTGACGCGCTTCTGCGTCAGGAACCTGCCCAGCAGCAACGCCAGCAGATCTACGCTGTTCCTCTGCTTTCCGAGCCTGCTCCAAAATGCGCGCCTCCTGCTCATCTCTCTCGCGCTGTTGCGCCTCTGCCTCGGCACGTTGTCGCGCTTCCCGAGCTGCGCGCTCCTGCATGATCATCCTTGGGCCTCTGATACCAGAGGGTGAGCCCGTTTGACCAGGAGTTGCGCCAGGGCGGAATGGAGAGGCAGCTGGCTTGCCATTGGATACTGGAGGCATGCCTCCAGAAGCCATAAGATCGGCCATGCTTGCGGATTCCTCTTCGAGATCCGGAGTGAAAGGATTGGGGTTGCGCAGCGCCTCCTCGAGTGCAAAGAGGATGGCGCTGTGGGTATGCTTGGAGATCTTAACCACGGGGTGTGGTTCTGGATAGTTTGCAGGTACGGAAGGAGTCTGTCTCGGAGAGGATTGGGGATGCTCCGAAGACACCTCGTCAGGATCTTCAGTCAGGTCCTGTGAGAGCCGTCGGCGGGGGCGGTGAGTTTGATGCGGCGCTGAACGAACGGGGATGAGTCCCAATACAGTGGGATGGTTCTCCGGTAGGTTGTCAACGGGTGCGAGGGTCGCCTTGGGTTCAAAACCGAGGGAGGCAGCTGCGATATGGACTTTGCGAGGCTCAGGTGCTGGAGTCGGAGGTGCGTCAAATCTTGGGGTTCGACGAAGACTTCGGGGCGTGGAGAGCCGCTCAATGGGATCCGACGTCTGATTAAACAGCGGTCGTGAGCCAAGACTTGGAGTCCTTGAATGCTGGCGTTGCGGGTGCTGGGTAGGGGTCGTGGGCGCGTTAGGGTCGTGACGGTCGTAAGAAGCAGATGATGATCGTGTTCTGGTCACGTCTGCGGCGCTGAAAGGGCGAGGAATTGGGTTGCGAAAGTTCGACAAGTTGAAGGTTCACCAGCGGGCGCTGGTGGTGTGTTGCGTTACGGTGGAGGTTTCGGGAGGGTGGAGTGGGGGAAGCTCTTGATGCGTTGTACAAAAGTCGGGTTCTTTTCGAGTTGCCAAACGGGTGAGCAGATCAGAATAGAGAGGCCTCTTCCGAGTTCAGACTGAATGACTGTGATGGTCTCGGGAAGGACGACCAGGTCTCAGTCCGGTCTGAGTCTACTCGAGACAGAACCGATAAGTGTAATTGCCCAACTGGAATGTTGAGGCGAGCGAAGTAAAGGTGAGGAGGGTCAAATTGGGTGAGTGTATGTGAGCCCAAGAGGATGGGCACTGGCTGGTGATGTCAAAAAAAAGCTGGTGGCAGGAAACCCAAGCCAGGCCTGAAGCTGGAAAATTGGGGTGGTTGGTGCTAGGAGCTGCAGTGGCCGCCCGCCAGACCAAGGTCCAGACAAGTTGAGAGGTCCTCGAGAAACGGGCCACTAGTAAGAGAGAATCTCCAACTGCAAGCAATTCGCACAAAACGCACGCGCACGCGATACGTAAAATAATCAGCGCGAAATGGTCAGTATTTGACTGAGGTAGCCAATTATTTTATGCGGTGAAATTTATAGAAACAACGCGAGTTTGTACGCAATCGCATTTGTTCGACGGTACCAATGCAAGCAACAGAAAGAGGTTGTTTGGAGGTTTGCGCGCGCGTGGCCGAGCAGCTAATTAGCTGGTCGCTTCGTTTGGCCGAATGTTCTTATTGAGACCGTTTGGAAGGCCTTTTTCGTCCAGCGAATCTATTTGCAGCTCGAAAATTAGTAATTGTCGCGCAATGGCTTGAACGTTGTCGCGAAGCCGTCATGCGCAGCTCGGAGCCCGTACAAGCAGTGCTGCAAATGCAGCTAAGTAAATCGAGCGGCTGGGAAGGACGAAGCAAGGGGAGCACAAGAGCAACATACTCCTCTTTACGGGCCAATGGCGTCTTTCCGAGGAGTTTGCTATCCACGCATGAGCTGAGATATCACCATCATGTGTGAAGACTTATTCCTTAGGGGTGATGATAGGAAGAAGAGGTCAAGGTAAAGTACAAGTTGGAAGGGGAAGAAGAAGGAAGGTGCGCGCACTGACGTAGGTAAGGTACTAAGGTAAGGAAGTTGCGCTGTCAAAACTGCGCCGAGGTCTTCTCCCTCAAACCAACTGGCACTGGCAATGGCACTGCCCGCCGCGATTGATGACTTAATAGAATTAGTTGCGCCAGGTTTCCTTGGTTTGGCGAACGAAGAGCGATAAAAGCTTTGCTAATGCAACTAATAATGCCACTCTTCTGAAGGCTTAACCGGGATCGAGGATCATCATATTGCTCTAGCATTGGCCGGCGATAGTTAATCCAGACGACTGCAGATACTACAAATACATTATTATTTGAAACATCTCTCTTCAAATCGCCATTGGACAAGCAACTCAAGCCGAGTATCTTTATCTTTCTTTGATTCATGTCTTTGTAAGGTACGGTACGTAGGCATCAGACTCTACACTCTCGAATAAGGCAGGGCATTGCGTCGACCACCTATCATTCTAGGGTAAATCCACCCGATAAAGGCCTAACGAGTAGGACAATGACAAAGAACTGGAGGATTGGATATCAGTCAATCACTTGACAATCATATTTTCCCGTTTCTCGGGCATTGTTTCGGTGACTAGCGTTTGACCCGTCTGCTCACCCCGTTGACTTTCCATGCCGCCTCATCTCATCTAGCCGAGTCCTGGCATTGTTACCACATATTGTTGCATTAGGCAGTGAGGCTTTAACCATCTCTATCGAAACCCGATAAGCTTCGTCGGACCAGGATTAATCTGACTGTCTAGTTCTCACTTTCTCAACGTATTGCCTTTGTTAAGTTCCCCAAACCTCTGTATAGCCGCACGTCTCTAGTACCTGGTAGTTATCTAAGAGCTTCGGGCTACTGACCGACTCCTCCACTGTAGGAGGAAGCGCATAGGCCACCGTCCGTTTTATTGACCTGCTTAATCATATTGACCGCCCCTGACATACAGGGTTCAAGGTGGAAGCAGAGCTGCAGCGTACGAGAACTCAATACCAGGGAGCCTTGGGTACAAAACTGACAGGACGAGGCGGGCTGCACCATTGGCCATTGGACCTCGAGCTAGCTGGAACTTTAGGGCTCATCTTGTTGCTGTAAGTGAGAATTGTTGTCCGTTAGCGGGAGCCGGATCTTGATCCCGCCCAAGCCCCCCCTGGGTTTGGCCCAAGTTTTCCGCACCGAGCAGCTGGTTTGCTTGGGCGAAATGGGAAGTGGAAAACGAGGCCGAGTGTAACGCTGCGTCATGGCGTTAGGTTAGGGTAAGTTAGGCGGAACAACGGTTGACTGCCACGTTTCCTACAGCTGCAGGCCGTAAGTTATTCTGTTTCAAGCCCTTCTCCCGACTTTAGGCTTTAGTGCTGAAAGCCCCAACGTTGAGTGTGTGAACATATGATCTGAAGGTCGGTGAGGCATGAAATGATTCCTCCTCAACAACAGCGCAATCTCATACCATCACGCTCATGAGGCAGTCTATTCCGGATCTGGTCTGGAGGAGCGGGAGCCACGGCACGCCCCGTTTTACGGGGTCTTCAGTCTCCAATCAGAGTCATGTTCCTCGTTTTCCTAGTTCCGGTTCGAGCTGAAGCTGAAGCGGAGCTGTATGTAATTGAGAAAAAAAGAAAGCATCGAAATGTCGCGGTTTGTATCATATTCGAGTCCCGTATCAGACACTTACGGAGCTATTGTTCCTTCTACAATCATTGATGCCTCACCCAACAAAGTACTTGTGTGTATCTCGTAGGTTGTTGGGAGTTATTGGGCTTTTTTTTCTCCTGCATGTTGCATATTCGTGTAACTCTAGAAGTGTCGCCCAAACATCCACAAATTGACAAATGTGAATCGAGCTGTTGGTCAGATGCGCACCGAGTAAGCACTTCCTCCTCCCTCCATTCAATTGGAGTTCGGGTTTCTCGAGCGTATGAGACAGCCGGCGAGTGAAACATGAATGATCGCATTCGCTGAGCCGAAACTGCTCTTCTGTAGGGTGACTGTTGGGCAAAAGGTGCAGGCAGCATTGTCTTAGTACTTCGATTCTCGAATTGGTCGATGAAAAGGTAAGGTAGGTAGGCGGCTTAGTCAATTCGCTAGCCATGTCTCGCCAAGAGTACGCCTTCGGATGTTTTGTGACATTATCGGTTCGTTGTTGGATACTGTGTTGGAATGAAACGCGAGATGGTGTGGACTGATACCCTAGACTATAGTTTACGAGTAACCTCCAGTGTGAGAATCATGAGAAAAGGGCATCATGAATCTCATCAATCTTCATCTCGATCATTCTGCGAGATATGGAAAAGAGCCACAAGTTTAATGAGCCCACCGGTTTCTTTATTACAAGTTTAAAATCTCGCAGAGCTAAGAGTGTCTTGAGAGATCGAGCGATCGAGTAGAATCCTATGATGGTTGCAACCAGGAACATTGCTTCAGAATTGCATCCCTACCTTCAAAAACCAGTTCCTGAGATATGAGTCTTGCTTCCACAACATATTCACCATCGGGGTCCTCTTACTGGACGCCTCAAAAGTTGATCGAGATTCTTTGGTTGCTTTCCAGGCAGAGAGACGGCTCATCTCGAATATTGTCGAGTAACAAGCCGACTATGAGAGAGCCCAAAAAATAGGCCTTTATCTGATGTGATGGGAATAACATCTGGTTGGCTTGCTATACGAAATGTGTCAGTGAGCTCTCAGCCTTAAGCACGCTCCATCAAGGACCATTCGGGACCGTGATTATCGAATCCGATGTGCGAGGACTGCAAGAAGCCACTGTATACAATTCAGATGCGTATACAGTTCGAATGAATGATCCTGCAGCCAGAAGAGATCACCACTCGTTGTGCCCCTCTCTAAGTCTCTGCTTAGACAGATCTTTCCAATAGCTCACAAACATGCATCTCATCTGCAGCCAAGATGCAAGATGCAGGCACACTTTGCACTCTGCATTTCAGCTGGTGAACGATCGTAAAATGCTCGATCTGGCACTTTCTCGATCGCAACTATGTGACACATACAAGGCGTGCATGAAAACCACGAGATAGCTCTCTTCTCAACACCATCACCATTCCTGCCCTTGACGAAACATCAGATTTTAGACGTCACGACCGATAAAGAAGGGCAGAAACACAGTCAGATCGCCGATCTAAGATTGAGAAAAGGCTACGCATGAGCGATCTGGGTGCTATAAGCCCTTGCGGCAGCGAGGCTGGTGGCCTGAACACAAGACCATTTTAAGACATGCATCGCGCGAACTGTCCAGAGAAGGGAGTTGCGAAGGCTAAGAAACTGTCACTATCGTGTCATGCAGGTTAGTTCTGATGCTGAAGTAAGGGGTTCGACTCAACATCTGCATTTTGAAGGATGAAGCTCATCTTTTGATCCGAAAAGTTTTTCATGCGGGAGAAAGGGTCCAAGGTGACATTGAGGGAGATGTAGTGTGTAGATGAGGGAGTTTGGTTAGTGAAGGGAGAAGAACTTGAACGAGAGATATATACCTACTTGGTAAGTATATTTCAAGGTTATAGAAGTGCAGATGAAGGAAAGGAAAGGAAAAGAAAAGAAAAGAAAGAATATTGTATGTATGTAGGCTCTACCTATTGTTGAGCTTATCTCTAGATTGCCACGCTCCAATTAAAATTAAACTGCTTCGGTATTCATCTTTGAGTTTGCAAATAGTGAATCTTATCCTCTCTTTTCTCCGTGGGCTTGGTTCCTGGAGATGGTGGGGACTCTGCGTCTACGATGCGGATACAGTACCTTAGGTCAAGAGATGTGCAAGCTAATGCAGGGTACAGCTGCCGATACGACCATCAAGTCAGGGATAAAAAGTTGTTCAGTGCATTATTTCTTACACATCACTTTTCCCGTCATCGGCAGTTGCTCTGATTGGCAAATACTGAGGTAGGGAGATGTCTAGTTCATGATAGTTAGACAAGACTGGACTAACTAACAGTCGCTTACGTGCCTCATTTGAGCCAAGCTGAAGTTTACTGGGCACTTGTCCTTACAAGCGCTAACAAATGACACTTCCTCAGCTTTCTCTTCCACTTGTGAATTCTTAGCCATTAAATCTTCAGCCCACCTTCAACATCACAGCCTCTATCCCCTGGAACAGTCTCCAACTCTAAACCGCGCGGAGTCGCCGGTCAATGAATCCAGATGTATCCGTAATAGAGCATTTTTCCTATTCCACAAAAAGACTGCGTTGCTACGGATCAAAGATCCACAATCTCAGCTCAAATAACACTCATCCGATGTTATTCTGAGCTATCGGAGACAAGTGTCTCACGACTCCACTCAGAGGTCGCGCAGCTCTCCCATCTTCTGGATACCCAAGCAGGGAGGATCCCTCGAGACCTCGACACTGAACCCTCGGCTCAGGCCGTGCTTGTGTCAGTTACTTCTGTCGCGACTCGCGTTCTGTCCGCTCCAGCTGGTCCAGGTCTTGCTGGTCTCCATATTGAATGCCTTATCCTGAGTCTCGCTTGTTGAGATGCTTCAGTCAAGCAGAGCGCTCAGACGCGTCTCATACTGAGCGTGCCAACAGAAACTGCCATCATTTTTCTCAAGATGCCTTTGAAACCATACAAGAACCGCTGTACCAAGTGTGAGCAACCAGTCTCGGCCACACTGCGGTATTCAATGCGAACAAAGGGCTCAAATGCTGTTCAAGGACGCGAGCCAAACATAGCTCTCAACATGGGCCTTGTTCGCCTATCGTGGGCAGAGTCTGACATTCCCCAGGGACCAAACCTCACGAGCTCCCGCGTGTCTCGACCTAGTACTAGGGACCCGATTCCTTGGAAACCTGCCGTCTCGCTTTTAAGGGATGATCACAACGCGTGTTGAACGGATGCACTAATCATTCTGGTCCTGAGTAAACAACTCAGAATCAAGGAAGCAAGCTCGTTGAAGTTGTCTAGATGCGAGTTCACCATACCATCGCTGCTCAGAAGACCTTTGTTGCTTACATGAACGAGTCAAGCATACTGTGCTTTGTGACTTCGCCCAGCTTTCCTTTGTTTATTGTCAATTTGTCTATTTTGGTACCTACCAGCAATTGACTGCTTTTTCCGGCGTCGTCGGACCTGAATCTCCTATCCGAATCAATATTTCACATTGCTTCTTTGCGGAAGATGCACTATGGTCATCCGCCAACAGGCTGCTGCACCTCAGACGCAGAGAAGAAAAGAGAATCATGCATCTGCAGCAGACCTGTAATAGTTTACGGATACTGCAAGTCTGAGAGTATTGGAAAATGACAGCCAAAAAGTGTGACGCAAGGGATCAATCGCGCGTCTGCATACCAAACAAACCCCCGAGGCCCGAGCCCGAACTAGAGCAAGCCCATGTTCCTGTCAAAGCCCTTGGGAAGATGCAAGTGTTCGGAATGCTCTTGGGGTTGTCTGAAAAGAGGGATGGCTCCATGGCTAGAGCTAGACCGAGAAGCCCCTCTACCCAGGAATGCCCCTCCAGGTCAAGGGCGTCTGCTTGATCAACATAGACATATGCAATGCAACGCTCAAAGTGGGTGTACTGGACCCACGCTATGTTTCAACTTCCTTTGACAGCTTCTCTGCTTTCATATCTATTTGTATATCATGCCGTCTGCATCCCTGGTTTATTCATTTCGATATCAATATTGTTGCAAGTTAATTTCATGCTTCAAATTTCACGATCCACCATGGAGCCCTCTCGCAGATTGGCCGACCTCAAGCTCGTCTCAAAGTATTACCCTGTCACCAACTACTCGTATCCTCAACAGCCGGAACGCCCAACGCACTATCGAAGCCGCTTCTCTGACGATAGAGCGTCATTGGGGTCTGAGGGATCTTCACCCAGTCTGATCGACGACCGAACAGACTCGGAAGTTTCTCTGGACGACGACTATCAGTATCACGCTCATGCTACCGAGCTCTGGGATAGTTTCTGGCTTCCAAGCAAGAGCAACAACCTCGAGGCTCACCCAAGAAAGCAATATCCAGCTTTGATTCCATCTCCTCACCCACAAACTCAACAACATATTCAGCAAAAGCAGCAAATCCAGCAGATGCCACAACATAACCAGCCTGAGCAGCGCCGTATCAACCCATTGCCTCTCCCCAAGAACGCTCAGAATCAAGGCCGAAAGCCAAGTGCAACTTACTCCCCCTTCCCAAAGCCTCTTCCACTTCCACCTCGAAATGCACCAATGACTCCATCTTGGCAATGCTCTCGGGATGTGAGGCAAAAGCCTCAACGTCCTCCTCGTCCCCACGAAGAGGTCTTCCTCTTCCGCTCCCTTCAGAACTCACCACTTGTTGCACGCTTTGCCATTTCTCAAGACTCACCTCGACCTACTACACCCAAGGACAGACGTCCCACGACATCTCAAGAGATGCGAGCCCCAACACCCGCAAAGATCAATTCACACTCTGAAACCGCCTTACGCCATTCCGCGGGACATGTTTGTGCACCCAAAACCCAGCCACCCACTTCTGTGATGCGCTCAAAGAAGTCTCTCCCTTGCATGCGTCCTCTTCCGCCAACTCCACAACCGGAGACGGAAGAGAAACCGGAGGCTGAGCCCCACTCAGTCTTTGAATACGATGACTCTGATACTGAGTCTGGGAGCCGCTCATTCTGGTTTCATCGTCGGTCAGGAAGTGACCAACGAAAGACAGGTCAGCGAACTGCACCCTCATCGCCTCGTAAGAGACAAACCGATGTCATAGGGCGTATGCTAGGTCGACGCAGTCGAGGCTGATGACCATATCACTTCTCTTTTTCTTCAGTTTGCTTTTTTTTCTTCATTTCATTTTATTTACGGCCACCTTCTTTTCACGTACATGATGATACCAACTACGATGTCTCTACGACCTATGACAACCTCACACTCATTTATGACTCAAGTGGACAACTCCACTATATGCATCGACGTCGTTGCTAGACGCGACATGACTATAACGACCTTTCTTTTTTCTTTTTTCCCTTCTCTTCTCTTTCTTTTACGGATGAATGCCGAGAGAACCAAGACGGAGTTCCGGAAAACCCCCAATCTCGGGGTGGGCGATTGGCACGTGGACCACCAGTCGTTGTTCATTATTTCCTTTGTTATACTGGTTTTGGCTTTTCGAGCCAGGCGCAGTGGCCTGAATACCAGATTCAGAGCAGGCGTAAGGAAAAGGTGGCTGGGTCTTTGACTGACGAACAAAGGTGTGGGTACAGTCAAACTAACGGGATATGAGCTCTCATGAAAGAACATTCCTGATTTGAGTCCGGGAAGACCAAAAGAGGAAAAGGCTACGGGGAGTTCTTTATGATAGCAATTCTTTTACATAGGATCAAACTACCAATGGTTATGGCCGAATGGAAATAACTTGACGATGACGTCCACACACTACTTGTTCTCAGACATATGATCATGTGCCTCGCTTCGGTGTTGTGAATACCTTCATGTGGTTGGGTGTCTCGCCCAACCACAGACATTCGTTGCCCATGACAATTATCACATACGCATTGGGACCATGTCATGATACTTATAACAGCTGAAAATTGACAATAATGGAGTCTGAAGACCCAGATATTGTCTCCTCTTCTTTCGTATTCATCCGTCTAAAGTTCCCCAGCCATACACACAACACTCTAAAAGCAACTGAGACATTACTTTTTCTCCAAACTGTGTGACGAATTCCTCAAGACTCCCCAGCAACATGATACATTCCAATACTTCCATTCCATTCGTCCCAAGATATTCTTCTCTTCAACGTACATAAACAAGCCATCCTTTAACGTGTGAACATCAACCAAGTGTTTACCCTTTTCCAAAACGCCCAAACAATGCAGCCATAACATGCGAGTAAAAATTAACAAACGCTTCGAGTACACCAAAACAATCAAAACTATACGCGTCCAATGAGCCAAGTATCGCAACACAATCGAATCATGACTGGGGGTATCATGAGATGCTCTTCGGTCTCATTAACCGCCCCTTTAAACATTACAGCATCAGTTCGTGCTTATGAGCATCGTTATCAGGTAGATCTATGAGATCTCATTCTTTTTTCGGTGAATCGTTTCATAGGGCGGACGCTCTCGTAGCGCTCGTCCCGGGAAACGCCAAAGTACCACATTGACTGCTCACGAGGATCAGAGCGATCAAGACCCAGGCGGGACTTGAGGTCTGCAGTGTCCCTGATGGACAAGAAAGCAGGGTCTGAAACGGTCTCCCGAGCTGCGCTGAGAGAAATGATCTCGGCGAGGGTGTCGGCAGGATGAGGGATGCGGAGGGCCTGACGACCGGGCAGCATCAGAGAGAGGCAGCCGAGGTAGAGGAAGAGAAAGGCGAGGAGAACGCCGAAGACGGGCATGTTGGGGAACATCTTGACCTGACCTCGGAAGTTGGTCAGGGCCATGAAGAGGCCACCTGCGAGGATGGGGATGAAGATGAAGATTGTGGCCATGAAAGAGATCACAGCAACACGCCAGTGACCATTACGGAGAGCCTTCCATGTACACTGGAAGGGGTAGCAAGCAGCGTAATCGGCGAGGATGGACTTAGATGCAATTTCACCAGAAGACTTGGACATGTCTGCCCAAGGCTGGTGGATGCGGAGAGCGTCGTCAAGGCTTTGGAAGAGCAAGAACATGATCATGCCCAGTAGAGAGGGGATAAAGGCGTAGAGGAAGTTGGCCGCAGAGAAAGCTCCGCTCCCAGGTCGGGCAGGGACTTGAGGGAAGTATCCCTGGTCCAGTCGAGTCTGGGGCAAGAAGGAGACGAGAACAATTGCGAGGATCAGGAGGGTCATGAAGATGACTGAGCCCAGAACTACTGAAGTGCGCAAGGCGATAGGCGTGTACCTATAGTGGCGAACCTCAGCCTCAAGGTCGTCAAGAGAAGTCGCAGGTGAGATTTCGGGCTTCTTGAGGACGAGATCGTAGGTTCTGTAATCAGTGTGACCACCGTCACCAACAGATCCGATGCCGTACCACACGCCACCTTGCTGACCATCCATCTGCCAGTATCCGAGTCGGTCAAGCACACGCTGTCGAAGTTGGTCCTGCAGTACAGAGCTGCGCTGGATAACCTC
Source organism: Fusarium sp. NRRL 25184 (assembly GCA_013755755.1). NCBI lineage: Eukaryota > Fungi > Ascomycota > Sordariomycetes > Hypocreales > Nectriaceae > Fusarium > Fusarium sp. NRRL 25184. Next base: position 115,757 of record JABSSZ010000390.1, on the reverse strand, counting down.
CGGGCTGTTGTAGCTACTGGTAGTGTTGCTTTGACTTAACAGGGGCAGAAGGTGTCCCACAGATCGAATATCCCACAAGAGCCCCGTCCATCGGTTGCGCCAGAACATCGTCAAAGCGATGGTGGCTACCAGCATCAAGATGTAGAGTGCGACAAGTGTCCAAGCAATACCCTGAACTGCAGCCCATACCCAACCCTGGTCCTTGAAGATGCACGAGAAGGCTGTGCTCATTAGAGGGATCGTGAAATTAGCGAGCCATGTGCACACGCTGAAGAACTGGAATTGCCAGGGTCCCGTGAACGATGGAATCAGAAATGTTAGAGGACGCAATCGTCGGAAGAGTGCAAGATATCGTTCTCGGGGCTCAGCATCAGCCATGGCGGTGAACGGTATAGTTCGCATTGATGCGGTGACGATAGATTGGGCGTAGATTAAGATGATTCCTGCAAAGATTTGAGGCAAGATTCTGAACAAAAAGTATTGACCGCTGTAGATACTTCCAGGATATGGAGTGAAACCACCATCCTTTTGTGAGTAGACAGCGCAGAAGACGAGAGCGACTATCATTAGTAAACATAACAAGGCAAAGATGCACATAAAGACTGGTCGAAGAATGGCAGGCTTGAAGACGAGAGGAGGATGCGCTTGGTCAATGGGGATGGATCGAGGGCGAGCCTTTTCCCTCTGAGCGAACTGGTCAGGCTCAGAGTGATCTGAAGGAATTGGTGACTGAGGAACGGCTGGTGCATCGTGATGAACAACTGGCTCGTTGTGATGACGAGCATTTGGCGCAGGGTGCACGGAGGTATCGGGCATCTCGTAGTGAGGAGCTTGCGTCTCGATCGGTTCTGGTAGACGATCTTCAACGTAAGCGGGCTCCGGTTGTGTCAATTGAGGGTATCCCCTCGCCATGTCCTCATCGGCGTACCGTCTTGGTTGTGGGTAGTCCTCCTCATAGTCATTCGAGGATCCGGAAGGGAAATGCGCAGCAGAAGGACCGCCGTGATTTCTCGTGAGAGCCTCGAGAGCGTATTGAATATATGGTGTATCGTCGACGCCGGGAGTGACCTTGCCAGCGGCTATTGTCAACTCGTCTTTGATACTCGCCATGCGAGCTGAGTTCTCGGCGGCGAACATGGCTAATTGACCCTCGTCGAACCGAACAGACCCGGGAGTAGGAGCTGTAGGTGCAGTTGGGGCAGCTGGAGGAGCGACAGGCGGTGCAGTATGCAGTGTCTGGGTTGGTGGTGTAGGCGCTGCGAACCCTCCAGGAAGATCAGAACCGAATAATCGTTCGGGGCCGTAGATCTCAGCTGTCGAGGCTGTGACCTTTGATGGTGGCAGAGAAGGAGGTGATGGAGCAAAGAAGAGAGCACCAGGCGGTGATGCTGACGGATTGGTAGAGTTTCGTCCTACACGCTGTCGAAGATCATAATATGGGTGAAGAATTGGTTGAGATGATAGGTCGTCGTCGTCAATTGACTGTTGACCAGGAGTCTGTCTCTTTGGAGGACCTTGACCTGTGATGGTAGTAGACCCGTCAGCGACACCGACAGACGAAGCCAGTTAAGTGCCAAGTGTGTGTGTGTGTGTGTGTGGGTGGTGTTGGTGTAGATGTATGTATGTAAGTGAAGTGAGTGTAGTAGGTGTACAGTAGTGTAGTGTAATGTGTATATGTGTATGTGTATAGTCTTGGTTTCGAAATGAGACCAGACAAATAAAAGAGGGTGTGATAGTGTCACGTACGAGGTGCTTCCACAAAGTCGAAGTTGAAGTTTTGGAAGTTCATTCTTGTTCTGGTTCTTTTTCTGGGCGAGATCAAGAGCAAAAGAGTGAGAGAGGGTGTAAAACTTGGAATGCAGACCGACTTCTTCCCACTCCACACTCACATACAACACACAAGCTCGTTTTGGCCAATTGATATCACAAAACAAGATGCGAGAAGAAGGACAGCAAGCACATGCTGCAAGCTAGGAGAGAATAATGAGATATGGTTGGGCTATGAGGATTCTTTGCGCGAGGTTGGGTTCCTTGGAGAGGCTGGTAAATACTACTAATAAGGCAAGGTAGACGATGCCATTCCCAGCCTCTTTTGCCCCACCAAAGAAGGATTGGGTGTCTGAGACAGGGATCGAGGGGTGAGACTTACCAAAAGAAAAGGAAGAAAGTCGGATACACACGCAGACTTGGAAAAGATTGAAAAAGACTTGATTTGAGAATTATCTGTGCTTTTGTACTCGAAGAGAGAGAGACACGGGTTATGTTGGGCACACAAGAATTGACACTCGTGTTCTCACCTCAGGCGATAATGCAGCTGAACTGCTGTGTTGTCACAGCGCTTTTCGTTGGACAACACACTGAACAAGGCCAGCACGAGGTGCAACTAGACCTATAGAGGTATAGTTCACACGGCCCGTCGGGAACTTGCTATGACGGTGTGAGATGGTCCATCCTCAATTGAGTTAAATGGGTTGCATGTGAAGCCCACAAATGAATGTTGTCAACGGCGGTCATGAACACGAGCTATTCTCAATGTGTCTCAATTGACTTGGACTATTGAACATCCACATTTAATTGCCTGAAAGAATCGATAAGCTATGGTGACATGATGTTTGTGCTGTCTGCCACGATGGACAGGGGTCTGAGACATGACCAACCACCTCGAAAAGTTATTATCTGGAACAATCAGCTTGATGTCTAACCTAGCTTCTGCTAGAATTTAGATTACCCGCCTCTTTATCCTCCAAACTTACATCAATTGTTTCAGGTGTATTGTGTTCCTGATCTTGGTCTCATTAAACTCTATCTCTTCTTGGTAGTGGTGTGTTAATAAGATCCTATAATTAGAGAATCGAGATGCGTGTAACATAAATAATGCTCAATGTTGGTTATGCTAGGTAACTCGAGATGAAGGAAATAATTAGAAACCTTCTTGACTGCATGATAAGGATAAGCCAAAGGGATTGAACATAAATGTCACTCATGTCAAACGCGTTTTCATGACACAAAAGCAAAGCTGAGCTCTTGGCTTACACAGCTGAAGCTCAAACTCCACCATCATCAATCCACTTAAACCACTTCAAGGGCATGAGCCGCATTTCCTGCCTCCTCATGCAAGGCACATGCAACATTGACAGCCAAAATTAATTGACAGACTGGGATCATTCAGTTTTCAATCCTTGATATGTCCGTCTTGTCCTCTGAGAGGCTGGTATTGGAACTTAAGGGGTTGAGCCTCAGATTTGTTTGTACTCTGCGTCGTGGTGACCAAGCCCACCAAGGAGAAGCAACCCTCAGGCCAGCCTGGTACGGAGCTGGAAGAACCCCGTATCCAGGTTTTTGGAACGATCGCCGATTGGCGACTAGAGAAATGATTGCTTGCTATGATGCCCAAGGGATGAATGTTGTATCTCGTAAAACCAGCAAGTGGTGGGTGGTTGGCTATGGAAAGGGAATCATCAATCAAGGGTTTGGACCAATCAGCTCTCAGCCGACTGTCTTTCAGTCTTTTGTTCTGTCTAATAAGAAAAAGGTCGCATGTCGTATTCATAGTTCACTGATCGAGGCTGACTTAGTCGAATCGTACTCGACTGCCCCCTCCAATTGAGCTTCCATCAAATGCCAGCTTCGTCATTGGAGGGTGGGTGACCTGATGGTAGCGTGTCTTGCATGTGTCCAAAGCTCACCTCGATTGGCGAAAACAGATAGACGTCATGTCACGTGAGATTAGTAGTGTCTGTGTAAGCCTGAGATAATCACCAAAATCTTTCTATTTACCCCACATTATTGCATAGCAACGAACTAAATCGCTGAGCAATCATTACAAAGTCAGTTACACAGCAAAACATACTTAGCTATATCTTGTCAGCGTTTTTCAATCATCATCAATCGAATCTATTCTCATGCAGGCGCTTTCTCGTGATTTCGGTGGTTTTGTCTATATATGTTTCGCGTCAGTCCCTTGATTGCGATTTTGGTTGCTATAATTTCCATCCTCATCATCATCTATCCAAGCAACTACTTCACTCACATTCAACAACTTACAACAAGCATTTTCACAAACAAAACTACAACAATTACTTCAACTACTCAAAGTCAAATGAACGCCGCAAAGAACATGTCCAAGTCTCTCCGTCACGCAAAGATCACTCCTCATCGCTCCAGCAGCCGAGGCCATAGTGATCATGGCTGGTTGAACACTTACCATAGTTTTTCTTTCGCCGACTGGTATGACCCGAGGTTCAGTCACTTTGGCTCTCTTCGCGTCCTCAATGAGGACCGAGTAAAGGCCAACTCGGGTTTCCCTACTCACCCTCACCGGGACTTTGAGATCTTCAGCTACATCCTTTCAGGAGAGCTCACACACCGAGACTCAATGCTCACCAAGGGCAAGGAGGGAGGACAGTCTGACAAGTTCTACCGCATGCATCGCGGAGATGTCCAGTTCACCACTGGCGGAACTGGCATTGCCCACTCGGAATTTAACGAACACAAGTCAGACACAGTCCACTTTCTTCAGATTTGGGCCATCCCCTGGAAGCGTGGTCTTACCCCCAGATACCACACCCGTCACTTCAGCGATGAGTCCAAGAGACAAGACTTTGTCAAGATCCTGAGCCCTCTCAAGGGAGGCGAGGAAGCTACAGTCCAACAGGAGAAGGACGCTGAGCCTGTCATCCCCGACACCATCCCCATCCACGCCGACTTTGTCATGGCCGCCGGTATCATCGAGCCAAGCAAGAAGTTTGAGTGGACCGTCGGTGGAGGCGCTACTGAGCAAACGAAGAGAAAGGTCTATGTGCATGTACCCATGACCAAGGGAGGAAAGGCCAAGATCCGTCTGGATGGCCGGGAGGATTCCGAGATTCAAGAGGGTGATGGTGCCTTCATCGATGGTGTCAACGCCGGTGATAAGCTCGCCGTTGAGAGCATTGGTGAGGCCGAGGCCGAGGTTGTCATTCTCGATACTGCTTAAGTACGGGCTGATAACTCCGCCTAAGCCAGGTAATGCTATTTAGACAGGAAAATGGAAGCAATATTGACCAATAGAAGTCTCTAGATGTATGTAGCCTGAATCAGTAAATCGATTTCTTACCATGTCAAAAAAAAAAAAAAAAAAAGGTTCCATGCTGAAGTTGTCCATACAAAGTCTCCATCGAGTGGATGGCGAGTTTCGTAGGGATTTTTTGCTGTTTTCGCCCACTTCATGATACGCAGTGGGGAGCTGATCAAATCCGTCTTATGCCCTGTTGAGCGGTGGATTAATCCATTTGTCCATCAAAGCACCGAGAGTGACATTTGTTGGTCCAGGCATTATGGACCATCCTCTGACATTTCGAAGTGGATCGCCGACTAGTAGATGACTCGACAACAAGGGAGAAGCATCGAGTCAAAAGGTAATGATGAGGTGAATTCAGTTCAAACAGCAAGATATTCTCTTGCAAAGGATTGAGCCACATTGTGTGACAACCTAAGGTTAGAAAGAAAGAAATCCTGATATCGAATGGTGATTGGTAAAAGTAGGTCTCCAGACGGTGCAAGGGATGGCCTTGGCAACTGGAGATTCTATGTCGACTGCCAAGCAACACGCGGTGATTTGGTGAGAGATAGGCCCAGAGAGAAATTTGTGAAATGTCAGTGGGAGCGAAATTATACTGGCAATTGGTGAGCTTTGGTAAATAACTATCTCAGGGGGCATTGCATCAATTATAAGCAATATCAATAAACACCAAGAACGTGCTTTTGCTAAAAAAAAACCGGCCAAGCTGAAATGCCTGGAATATTGAAAAAAAAAAAAAAAAAAAAGTATTGGACTAGCTGACAAGACGGTTAGCGTGTGGTTGAAAGACGAGACTATGGGTTCTAGGCTCATCAAAAAGAAAAAGGAAAGAAAGCCACATCCAAGACTGAGCTGACGACGCTTCGGAATATTATTCGACTCCTTTTCACAGCCATTGAGTCAGCCACTTTCTTCAACAACAACGGCTTTTGTCTAACTTTGGATTTCATGATACACAGTGACAGCATTTGATGTCATTGACAGATCAATGCCACTCGGAAGAAAGCGAAAAATGTCGATCAAAGGCAGGGACTGACCCCGGATCGGCAATCTCCCAACGTGGTACTCTGTAGGTAAGGTAGACGTCAAACCCAAACCCTTCTCGTCAGGGGTTCACGCTCTACCACCGCCAAGTCTCTAGAGCACAGGCCGTCACTTCTGTTATTAAACTACTGGCCAAAACCTCCGGAGGCATCAGGGGTTTGCTCGAAGTGGAAATCAGAAGCGGTGACGAGGTGAGTAGCTGCGCTAAAAGTTTAGCCCTACAGCGTTGATCAAAGCGAACACAACACGCTATTGGTCGATTCAGATGCAGGAACCGCTAGCTCCATCGCTTAGCCTGTCACGACTCCACGTGTAACAGGGGTAGATACCAACATCGAGTGACAGCCCCTCTCAGTTTCTTTCATCACACTGAAAGATTTTGCAGTAAAAGTCAATTGTAGTGTCTTGAGTTTCTTCACTTAGAGACAGAGATAAAGTGATACGTGTGAAAATATTCTTGTCACCAGAGCCTATCCCTGCCAACTCACTTCCATGGCCACTGGGCTAGGCCCCTCGACTCAATTATCAACTGCGTAATCGGACCAACGACACTCTAAACATGCATACTCGGAGATAATCGAACCGAGTCAATTCCCTATCCCCATTCATACTACCCCTAAGACTTGCATCTTCGCCGTAGTGACCAGACACCTTGATGTTGGCGCCGTCTCCAAACGGACATCAACCATGTCCATCTATCAGCCTTAGATGGGAATCATTGGCCTGCCAAGATCCAATTTCCATAATTCCCCTCTGAACCGTTTCCCATATCAACCATAGTGTGGTACAATGACACCATAAACGCAGCTTAGCGGCTGAATCTACCTTATCACCGTCCCCAGTCTCACCTTGGCGCATCGGCTACGCGGCTCAAACGCCCATTTTCGATAGTCCCTCAGCCGCCCAAGTCCACTCTCGACCAACACTTAGCCTATTCCTGAAATCGATAGCCTCCTTCAGGTGTCTGAACTGCAAGAGTTTACAGAAAGAGGCTTCTTCTGCTGTTCCAGGGCGGAAATTACTTTGCACGATGTGGCCGATTTCGCAGTACCCCATCAACAACACCGGGGGTTTACGTCCAAACGGTCCTCCTCTAGCGACAAGACTCCTTACTATGTCCAAGATAGGCAAACACCGGTTCAAATGGCTGGAAACCAACAGCTGAGATGGCTTTGGCCGTGATGAGATGCGTCTAGGGCAGAAATTTCTGAGTGGTAGTTCCCTCCATAATAGATGGCCTTCCCTCTATTTCCAATGTTCCTCTCTGACTTTCCCATCAACTCTGTTGACAGTGAATTCGAGACGGCTCGGTCCCAGGCCTCATTGCAAGCTTTGGTTTGCGTCCTTTCTTTGATAATCGTATCATCACACATTCTTTAACGGCCTCGGCCACCTTACAGTCTTTTACAGCCTTTCAGTCACCCACCCATCTAGTGACAATGTCTTCTATCTCTCTTCCGGGTGGTTCTGGTCTCTCCCTAGGACTCAATGGATATTGGGTTTGTTTAACTTGCAGTTTTGGAAATAACTAACTGACCAACTTCTGCAGGGTCAACTTGGAACTGATTCACTCAAGTCCTACTGTGATTCCGCCCCAGAGTACGTCACCCTGTCTTTTGTGAACCAGGCTCCCGAACATACTGAGTCAGGCTATCCTGGTACCAACTTTGCCGGACACTGTGCGGCTGGTGTCTTCAGCAACAAGGATGGAGTTGCCTCATCACTCCTCAGTGAGTGCTACACTATCAAGGAGGGCATTCCGTACTGCCAGGAGCGCGGAGTCAAGGTTCTTCTAAGTATTGGTGGAGTCTACAACGAAGCTGGAAGCAACTACAAGGTGACCACTGATGACAAGGGCGTTGATTTTGCCGACTTCCTGTACAAGGCATTCGGTCCTTATGATCAAAGCTGGGATGGTCCTCGTCCTTTCGACAGTGACGATGGTACAACCCGTCCTGCTGTCGATGGTTTCGACTTTGATATCGAGCATGACCTCCGTACGTGATGACCTACATCTTCAAGACCTGAGAGCCAGCTAACAACCATCAGCCAACGGCCCTTATATCGCCATGATCAACGAGCTTCGCCGATTGAACAGCGATGTTATCATTACCGCCGCACCCCAATGCCCTACCAGCGACCAATACTTCTACATGAAAGACATGATCAACCAAGCCAAGTTCGACGCCCTCTTCATCCAGTTCTACAACAACCCTGGCTGTGATGCTATCCCCGACCCCTCCGTTTCATGGGATAGGTTCAATTACGATGACTGGGAGGGCATTGTTGAAGACAGTGAATGGAGTCAGAACGCCAAGCTATATGTTGGTCTCCCTGCAAGCGAGGCTGCTGCTCCAGGCGGAGGTTATCTCGAGCCGGAAGCCATGAAAGATCTCGTCTGTGCTCTCAAGGACAAGACTCACTTCGCTGGTATCTCTCTCTGGGACTTGACCCGTGGTGCTGGTAACGAGATTGACGGCAAGAACTATAATGAGCATGTCATGGATGCCCTGAAGTATGGTTGTGACCCTGTTCCTGTTACAACCACCACTGCCTTGACCACTACCACCGAGGCCACTTCTACTGCGGAATCTACTACAACAGCTGACACAACTACCGCCGATGTCTCTACCACTACTACTGGTGTAACAGCCACTTCTGATGCTTCTTCGACTGATTTTTCCACAACTGATGCTTCTTCAACTGGCGCTTCTTCCACGGAAACAGCTACAACTAGCGGGTCAACGACTGTTGATACTACCTCAGCTTCTGGTGTTTCTTCAACCGAGGATTCTACAGCCAGCTCTGATACCTCCGCAGCTACTGATGTCACAACAACACATGCTACCTCTGGTGCTTCTTCAGCAACCGAGACAACCGATAGCTCTGCCACAAGTGTTTCTGGTTCAGTCACTGACACTACCGCTTCTGAAACATCTGCCACAGCCACTGATTCTTCAGCTGACACCACTGAGACCTCCGCAACTGGCAGTGTCTTGAGCACTGGTACTTCATCTACCACAGCCGATGTTACAGCTACTAGTAGTGACTCTTTTGCCACCACTGACGATGCCGCTACCTCGACCACCGATGCCACTCTCGAGAGTAACACAATCACCGGAACTGCCAAGACAACAGATTCTGCTCAGGAAACTGAGTCTGCCACTGCCGAGACTACTTTCAGCACCTTCAAGGGCTGGAACACCACCTACGGTGCTCCCTCTTATACCCAGAAGTATGGCAACCCCACGACCCTTATCCCCTCTGGGACTGCAACTGTTACCAAGGGATCGCCTGTTTACACCAAGTACCCTGACAATACTTATGCTGTCAGCATGACCACCAGCACTGTCTGCACAACCCGAGTCCACACTGCGGTGGATGGTTACGTGGTCACCGAGACCATACCTCTGTACACCACTGTCTGCCCCGTTACTGGTAAGGCCAAGCCTACCAACTACGCTGTGCCCTCTCAGTATGAGACCAAGACTGTCTACACCACAAGTATCCACACCGTCACCAAGTGTCCTCCTGAAGTCGTTGACTGCCCCTATGGTTCTGTTACCACTGAGGCTATCCCTGTCTACACCACGGTCTGCCCTGTGACTGAGAAGAGCAAGCCTGCTCCTACTAATGTCCCCTACAACCATGAGATCAAGACACTCTACACAAGCCAGGTCAACACCATTAGCCACTGTGCTCCTGGTGCTCCCAATTGCGTCGTTGGCGCCATCACCACCGAGATTGCTTCGTGGACCACAGCCACTGTGCCTGCGCAGAAAACTCAGCCCATCAAGATCTACAAGCCTGTGCCTGAGATGCCCAAGATCGCCACTAAGGAGGCTCATTACAACGGCACAGTCTACACCAGCGTTGTTGTTCCTCCTGTCACGCTCAAGACGGCCGCTAAGCCCGGAGTTTTTGAGCAGGCTAAGCCCACTCATCAGCAGTCCTCCGGCGCTGCCGCACCTACAGGTGGCTACACATCGGTACCGGTGTCGGCCCCAACCTATGCTCCGGCCCCGATCACTCCCGCTACTGCCGGAGCCTCTTCTCTCGCTGTTGGTTTGACCGCATTGGCCGGTATGGTGCTCTTCCAGGTGCTTGCGTTGTAGCGAGAGATACACTCCTTAGATTTTCTTTGATCGCTCCTCTTTCTTCTCTTGTCCCCAAGGTCAAGATTCCTTTGATTATACCTTCTTAATGTAGAGGTCAATAGCCTTTACAGTTTCATGCCATCCTATTTATGTTAATGTGTATAGAACGAATACATATATATGTTACGGTGAGAACTCAATGATATTTGATGCAAGGAGCCCTAGATTATTTCATGACCTGAAACGTCACACATGGCTCATACTCTGTACCACCTGATGAACTGTTCCCAAGCACAATATTTCAACGTTGTTTGCTGATCAATCGAATCTGCTCTGTAGTATAGCCTATAGGCCTTTTGGTGATAGTTATTATCTAATGAGCGCTTCAGTGTCAAAATAGGGATTTCTAAATGCAGAATGATACGTCAGCGGCTGCCGCTATATCTCAATCTGTGCTGGATCGTTGGGTGTGCCTCATGGCTGCATCAAGCACGTTCAAGGCAAGGTAAGTATAACTAATTCCTTGCTGTTATAGTGAGTGATAAAGCAGCAAGAATCGTTTAGTTTCACGTGCCTCAGATTATTGAAAGGCGAGGCTTCTGAGAAGTGTTAATCATTTGAAGTTACCTTGGCGACGTCAAACTCAAAAGCTTGGTTGTTAGCGGTTTATTATTCCTGGTCGCCGGCGGATTGACTCTCGAGCCTCGAGCCTCGAGCCTCGAGCCTCGTCGGAGCTAACAAAGGAACCCGGTTGTTGTCACGGTAAAGCTTGATTGATTGATTGGTTCAAGGAAAAGACGTCATTGGACGGTGATGAGGAGAAGCTTCTATTAGAGGCACCTCATACAGAGTGACAGCCCGTGTGAGGTGAGGTAGCAACGGTATGAAATCTCCGAACGGTGACGAATACTCAGCTGTGCCAGGTTAAGCGATGTATGGCATATGTTGCATTGGAGATTACAGGGACCTCAGTTCAACTTATCAGGTTGTTTTGGTAGAATCTGAAGGTTGTCATGATAGTGGCAGTGCCCCCTATCGCCTGTCCAAGAAGCTTTCTCCACCTGGCGTGAAGCTCCAAAAAGGCCCCTCCATTACAGCGCTGTTGCTAAGGTAAGGTATCCTTCTTCTGGGCTGTACCTTTGTACAGTAGTAAACTAACATTTTTGGCTGATCAGCTCTGTCGTGACGAATTCATCCCATCAACCGCATCATCTAAATCCGGTTGCTTTTGTTTTCCTTGCACCTTGGCGACCAAGTTTTTCCCTTTTTCCCTTTTCCCCTCACCAACATCAACACCAAAGCTCAGCATTCACAACTGCTTGGCATTGACCAGCACGACCCCTGTACACGATACCTACTGCAGCGCACTTCCTTGTTGCAAATCCAGTGTCTGGCCCCTATTTTTTCTTGTTCCCCGCCTCGACTCGATATACATACAGTAACTTTGGGGGAGCTCGATCTATTGGTAGACGTTGGCCAAGATGTCTGACGCCGGTGACGGGTGAGTCTAAGTGATAGTGATAATTACTGTTGTTACTGGGCTATTACAGCACCAAGAGAGTTACTGCATTGTCAGATTGGCTCGCAATTGCCGCTGCATATGCACACCAGATGCAGTAGATGCAATGGAGTCGCAACTGGGCCACATCACACATGCTTCGCTTCGTACTTAAACTTAGCTTCCCCTCTACTGCTCTGGCCCTGTGCTGTTCTGCTTGACCAACCCCCCAGCATCAAAAGTCGTTCCACCTACTGACCGCTGTTTATCTTTTTATCTTCAGCATCCACAAGCGGTCCAAATCCGCTGCCGCGCTCTCTCTTTTGCGGCGCAACAATACTCGCGACGAAGAGTCCGGTTCCGAAGACGGGAGGCTTTGGAGAACTCCCTCATCCTCAAACCCAATCAACCCCATGGCGCACCAGCAGACCCCGCGAGGCCACGGCGCGAAGCAGTCCGTCTCCTCGGCTGGCCTCTCGCCTACAGCTTCTCAATCAAAGTCCCAACAATTCCTTTCATCGCCGTCTCCCGAGAAGAGCACCGCAAGCCTCGAGCAGTCCGTTCGAAAGTTCAGGTTCGTTGAGGCCCTCCGAAGCGGCGACACCTCATCAATTTCCCGTGCCATTCGCGAGACAGCTGAGAATGCCCCCCGAGCGAGCATCTCATCAGTAGGCGCTTCTGCCACGAGCGCTCTCGACGATACCACAATCCTTCACCTAGCGATCCAGTGTGCCGAATTCCCTGTCATTGAATACGTTCTGTCTGAGGGACAGGGATCGATCGATGTGAATGCCCGCGACAAGGATGGCAACACCCCGCTTCACCTGGCTGCAATCCAGGGCCGCACCACAGTCGTGAAGCTTCTTCTCGAGCAAAAGGATATCAACGATGCTATTGCCAACGCCCAAGGCAAACTGCCACTCGACGTCGCACGAAACCCCGAAATCTTCCAGCTGCTGCAGCTCTCACGATCGCTTTTCGCCGAGGCCAAGGTCAAGCAGGTCCAAGAACTGATTGCGCGGGGTAATTATGGCGCACTTGCTGGTGTTCTCGAGGAGCACCGAGTCAAGACCGTTCTCGACATCAACAGCCCCGAATTCGCATCCGAACCATTTACAGTCCAGACTGGAGGCACTTTGCTTCACGAAGCTGCAAGAAAGAAAAACACCAACCTTATCCAGGTTCTGCTTCTGCATGGTGCCGACCCCTTCCGTCGCGATCGAAAGGGCAAGCTGCCTCAGTCCGTCACAAACGACGATGCTACAAAGGCCATCCTCAAAAAGTCTCCGGCAGCTGTGGCTGCCCAGCGTGGAATCCAGGAGAAAGCTGTGCTGGGGCAGGCCGCTTCCCAGGGCACGGCAGGTTCTGCATCCAGTGATCCTCTAGCCGGCCGAGAGGCTCGTGAGATGAAGGGCTACCTCAAGAAATGGACCAACTACAGGAAGGGCTACCAACTGCGATGGTTCGTGCTTGAGGACGGCGTTCTCAGTTACTACAAGCACCAGGACGATGCAGGCTCCGCATGCCGTGGTGCCATAAACATGCGTATTGCGAAACTCCATATGAGTCCTGATGAAAAGACGAAATTCGAAATTCATGGCAAATCCTCTGTCAAATATACCCTTAAAGCGAACCATGAGGTTGAGGCCAAGCGATGGTTCTGGGCTCTCAATAACTCAATCCAGTGGTCCAAGGACCAGGCTAAGGAGGAAGAGAAGCGGGCAGCTCGAGGCGCAGAGCTCTTGAGGCAGGCTAAAGCCGACCCAAGTACACTTTCTCTCCAGGACTCTCACAGCGAGAACACCAGCGTCACAGATCTACGCAGGAATAGCTCTCAACTTCCAAGCAGATCTCTGTCCAAGATATCTTCTGTCGACCAAAGACCAAACCATGCTAGCCCCGGTACAACTGGTAGCTTTGAGGAAGATGAATTTGTTGATGTTGAGACTGATGGAGGCACCTCGCGGGCACCCAGGAATGGAGCGCCAACGCATAACGATATGGATGACGACGACGATTATGGTGACGATATGAGTATTCATGAAGAACCTACAGCTACTAAGGATGCACTCAACATTACTGCTCAATCAGCTAAGCTCCAGCTCGAAACAATGTCTCACGTTCATCAAGCCCTTCTGAACGAGCTAAACCAGAACCCGAACACACCTCTCTCTGACAACAGCGTGACGCAGGCTCTGGGAACATACGATGCTGCCATTCGAAGCTTATCAACTCTGGTGGCCGACTTACTGCGCATTTCCAAGGACCGTGACGCCTACTGGCAATACCGCCTTGACCGTGAGGCTAACATGAGGCGCATGTGGGAGGAAAGCATGGCGCAAGTGGCCCGTGAGCAAGAGGTCCTGGAGGCTCGCGTTGGAGAGGCAGAGAAGAGACGCAAGGCCACAAAGAGGGCGCTAAGAGAGGTGATCGAAAGTGGGATACCCGTTGGTGTAGAAGAGGCCATGCCCCGTGTTGAGGACACAATTGCCGAGAAGGGATTGAGCGACGACAGAGAGAAGGAGGATGAAGAAGGAAAGTTTGAAGATGCGGCCACCAAACTGTCACCAGTGCCGCCTAAATCGCCTACGATGAAGAGCGTCCGAAGGAAACCCACAATCATCGTGGACTTGTCCGAGAGTGAATCCGAAGACGAGGACGAGTTCTTCGACGCTGTGGATGCTGGCCAGGTTGAGGTATCTGAACTGCCCGCGGAGGAGGTCAAGCCAAAGTCTCAGGATATTGTCGTTTCTGGTGGTCTAGATATCAGCTCCTCTTTCAAGGGCTACGAGAATGGCATTCGAACGAGGCTCAAGATGGACGCCGATGACCGTCCTAAGATTTCTCTTTGGGTACGTTTATTACAGATACGTGGCATACGATCAATACTAATATGGAGTAGGGTATTCTGAAGTCGATGATTGGCAAGGATATGACCAAGATGACTCTGCCTGTTTCTTTCAACGAGCCAACTTCACTCCTCTACCGTGCTGGAGAGGATATGGAGTATGCTGATTTGCTTGACCTGGCTGCTGACCGAGCCGACTCGATCGAACGACTTATCTACGTGGCTGCCTTTGCTGCTAGTGAGTACGCTTCAACTATCGGTCGTGTGGCCAAGCCTTTCAACCCCCTGTTGGGAGAGACCTTTGAGTATGTGCGGCCCGACAAGAACTACCGCTTCTTCATCGAGCAAGTCAGCCATCACCCTCCAGTCGGCGCTGCGTACGCAGAGTCACCCAAGTGGTCTTATTGGGGTGAATCGGCTGTGAAGTCGAAGTTCTATGGTAAATCCTTCGACATCAACCCGCTAGGTACATGGTTCCTCAAGCTTCGGCCTACCGCTGGAGGAAAGGAGGAGCTTTACACATGGAAGAAGGTTACCTCGTCTGTCATTGGTATCATCACTGGAAACCCAACCGTCGACAACTACGGTGTCATGGAGATCAAGAACTGGACAACGGGCGAGGTGGCTCACGTTGAGTTCAAACCACGTGGCTGGAAGGCATCGAGCGCGTATCAAGTATCTGGAAAGGTTACTGATGCAACTGGAAAGGTTCGCGTCAGTCTTGGTGGTCGCTGGAACTCCAAGCTGTACGCTCGCCTAACCCCAGGCTACGAAGCAGCCGTGGATGAACCTAAGGAGAGTGGCGGTGACATGGCCCACGGTGGTCTTACAGACCCGAACCGTGCGTATCTCATCTGGAAGGCCAATGAGCGACCAACTGGCATTCCTTTCAACTTGACGCCATTTGTCTTGACCTTCAACCATATCGATGACAAGCTCCGACCATGGCTTCCTCCCACTGACTCTCGTCTCCGACCTGACCAGCGGGCTATGGAGGATGGAGAGTACGATTTTGCTGCTGATGAGAAGAATCGTCTGGAGAATGCTCAACGAGCGCGCCGGCGTCTTCGAGAAGAGCGTGGCGAAGAGTTTGTGCCAGCTTGGTTCCGAAAGGCGCGTTGCGAGATCACGGGAGAGGAGTATTGGCAGTTCACTGGCAAGTACTGGGAGCGACGCGAGAAGGCCGGTCCAAACGGTGATCCCCAAGTTGCGTGGGAGGGGTTGGAACCGATTTACGAAGACCATGTGGATGAGGATACGATTCGGTGATATATTTATTGATCATTAAAATTGTTAATTATACAAAAAGAGAGATGGCTGAGATGTGAGAAATGCTGCTACTACGATGGAAGGGGAGTCGTTTAGATATACTAGGTAGAGTTCTGGAAGCTTATCGTACAAGTTACAAACCCATCTCGCTCTTGAAATTGGCATTTGTTAAGCTAAATAGGTACCGTTGTCATTCTCGGAACGGAGAATATCTATGCTGAGCCGGCCTCTGAGTGGCCGATAACGAGGTAGATTCGGCCCCACGGCCGGCAGAGACTCCGAACCTCGGTAAAAATCATAACCTTAAACTCATCAGGGGCAGGTTACGTAGGGAGCTCGTAGTGAGGCAGCACATGAAAGCTCGGCCTCTAAATACAACATCTTTCTCCTTAACAGATAGTGTCTATACTATTTACTATTCCTGAGTATCCACAACATCCTTCCAGCATCATCAACAGTGATAGAGCGCATTCAATTGGAGCGGAATAGCAAAATGACAGTCATTGAGGATAACGTTAGACCAACTCTACTACGACCGCCAGAGCACGATGAGAGCAAGTCTCTGATTGAGAATGTATTGGACGTCACGGAAATCAAGGTTCTAGGCCCTGTGAGTTGTGCCTCTTTTTCATTTTCATTTCATCACTCAGTTGCGTCAAGGATACGGATATATCGATGAATGATATGTGATACTACTACCTCAAGCAGTCTGACGCTTGGAGTATGGTACACCTGTATCATTGCTTCTATCTCATTGCGCATGGATGATATCAACACAAATAATTAGCGTCACTGACTGCCCACAGGATATATTCACAAACACACAGCCCCAGTGGCATCCTCCAGGTGCTCGTGGTATTTACGGAGGTGCTGTCATCGCACAATGTCTTGCTGCCGCGCAAAAGACGGTCCCGGAGACGTTCCTGGTCCACTCATGCCACTGCTACTTCCTCCTCGCGGGCAACTCTGAGATACCCATTCTCTACCATGTTGAGCGTGTACGCGACGGACGCTCGTACTCAACACGCACGGTCCAAGCGCGGCAAAAGGGCGCGTGTATCTTTACCACCACCATCAGTTTCGTGCGTGAGACACCTCCTGAGAAGAAGCGACGGGAGGTCAGTCATGCGGCAAGCCTGCCAAAAGATGTGAGCCCACCGGCAGATGACTGGGATGGCGAGCCAGAATGGGCAAGGACTGGGCCATTTCAGAGCCACAGAATTGAAGTATTGGGCGCCCAGGACCCAAACTGCAAGCCACAGGACCGCAAGAGCAGACAGTGGATGCGCTCGCGACAAAAGATCTCGGCTGGAGGTGGCCACCAAGCACATCTCAACGCTCTGGCCTACATGTCAGACAGCTACTTCATCGGCACCGTCTCCCGTCTCCACGGCCTATGGCGATTCCCATTCTCTCCAGAAGAGGTACCCTCCCTGGACGAGAAGACCCAAGAGCAGGTCAAGAGTCTGTGTGAGTTTGAAGGCATGGGTAGCAACGTGGAGGACTGGAAGGGGCGGGCACAGGTGGGAATGCTTGTGAGTCTGGATCACAGCATCTACTTCCACGAGCCAATGGCTGTCAAGGCGGATGAGTGGATGTTTACGGAGATGGAGAGTCCGTGGGCGGGAGATGGCAGGGGTGTTGTTACACAGAAGATATTTGGTAAGGATGGGGCGTTGCTGGCGACGTGTTTCCAAGAGGTGAGTCTTGTCTGTCTATGCTTTGACTGACGTGAGAATTAGAATTGTGCTAACTACCTATCTTCAGGGCGTTGTTCGACTTAAGCAGGATGGCGGAGAGAAGGGTGCGAAGCTGTGAACTGTCTTTGAGCCATGCATGAGCCGTGTTTGTTCGTTTCGTTTGTTGACTGATAGATACCATACATAATAATACTACCTTTGACAACTACGTCACACCTCAACCCTTTCAAGGACTATCTCTTTCACTTTGCAGGCACTGAACAGTTGGTTAATATGTTGTTCATCGTTCACCTACTTTGCCCCTCAAGCATGGACTGTTCGTTGGTTATGTTCAGAGTATGTGTACACTTGTTCTATGGTCAAAGCGTTATTCAACATATCATGTATTCTATGGAATTTCCTCAGACTCATTGGCTACAGTATTGTGATTGCTCCCAATTTCCCTCACTATGTTAGCTCTCAACTTTACCTGTGGCTTGGCTCTGTGCATTCAATGAAGTGCATACCCTTCGGCAACATGCGTCAAGGATGATGGCCTTGAGTTGTCTCTTGTCACTTTCCATCCTGTCCGCCTGAACACGGGGAGAACAAGCATACGCTCAGACAGGGTCCGAATACGGTCACTGACTTGTATTGCCGTACAAGATTTGTGTATAAAGAGCCAGTGTCCCTTCATCTATCCAGACTCTTCTTGTTTCCTCATTATCTTCGCCTTTCCATTACAATCACCAACCTGGCGTTTCAAATATCATAATCATAATCTTTGATCTTGATACCTACTATACAAACATTCCAACACTACAACATCGCAACAAACATACAACCATTCGAGGCAAGCCTTGATTTATTTTTCTTCTTTTTCAACTTTTCCTACAGATTATACTAACGAGATGTGTCAAGACCGCTATCTTCTCTTCGCTCCTTGTGGCCACTCCATGCACGAGGAGACATGGATATGTAAGCGGGCCAAGTCCTTCAGCGGTATTCTCAAGAAGCTCGTCCTCCGGAAGAAGTGCGAGCCAGTCAATGTCCTCGCAATCGTCATTGACTGGTGTCCCGTTTGCAGGGTGGCCTTCGAGAAGGTCGTCAAAACTATCGGAGCCCACCCTGTGACATTCAACAACTTCTGGGACCCGAGACTGATGAAACGGTATTGGTCCATCAAGTCTGAAACCCAAAGAGTCCGAGCAGCGGACCCAAAGGTGATAGGCCCCGTTGCTTTCAAAAGCTACGACAAGATCCCGTACCACAAGATCAGGAAGGGGTCTATTACAGTTAAGAGAAAGGAGGACAGCTGGGAGTTACGCGCTCTACAGGCCGAAGTGCGCCGACTGAAGCCTGTTTGCGTGTGGATAGAAGACTATGAACACGAGCCCGTCGAGACACTAGAGGATCAATTGAACCTTTGCAAAGTCTCCTTGGTTGAAACGAAGAAGAAGGCGAACAACCACGGACTCGTCCAGTAAGTTCTTCCATTCATAACTTCTGTCACTTGGCTCGTCACCATGAACTATAACTAATCAATTTACTTGTTAAGACCTGAACCATTCCAGTATAATGCACACTCTGTGGGGAGAAGTTTGGGCTTCTTTCTAGCAAGAACTCACACGCAGAGTCACACACACAGTACCAATTCCCTAGAAACTTGTGCTACAAGAGACTCAATAATGAAGAGAAACATATCACAGTACATGACGATTGAAAAACTCAAACCTCTAATAATAATCATAATTCTTCAACCATTACTCTCTGTCTGTGACATCAATTTAATGTCTCTTGATCCCATTATGACAGTAAAGACCAGACTAATCATATCTTCTTAATCATCTCCAAGGACTCGTGAAACATGATCATCTAGGCTTCGTAAGTTCAAAAACCGTTCAGCAAAGCTAAGCCTCGTTCCCTGGCTACAAATCCATAGAAGGATGGAATATTCCCGCCTGACTTGAATGGCATCCACTGTAGCATAGGTAGCATTAAATCCTTGGAGGACCGCTAAAACTGCCAAACCCCGGAACTTCCCCAGGGGCTGCCTAAGGGCTCCGGGGCTCCACAAGGCAGACTCAGACTCAGACTCAGACTCAGACTCAGACTCGGGCGTTTTAGTGGCGTAGGCACTGCCCTTAACCGCCTGGGCGAGTCTTGGCACTCTCCAGCTCATCAAAAGACAAAAAGTTCAGCTCCTCCTCGAAATTGTAATTCTTCATCTCACTCCTTTTTAACTACCGACGCTAAATAAATACCTTGGAATTAAGCTTATTCCTTGGTCCTTATTCTTCGTTTTCATCGTACAAAGTCTATATATTTTTCTTTTATCGTTTCTTGTTGTACTCCCGTGAGTTGTTGCAGATCAACGCGTGCTAGAGTTTCATCAGCCGCCGCCCAATTGACTTTAGCACAATGCGATCCTTTACGCTTCTAACGTCTCTCGCCGCTGGAGTTTCTGCTGGCACTGTGTCTGCCCCAATTGTAAAGCAAAGATTCCATCATGAACCGTCCCTTCACGAACGCGACACTCTTAGTCTCGCTGCTCTGAACAACATCACAGGGGGTGGATATTACGCTGAGTTTCAAGTCGGTACCCCAGGTCAAAACATCAGCTTTCAGCTTGACACTGGTAGCAGTGATACTTGGCTCAACTCAGATGAGACCGATCTCTGCAATAGTAGAACCAAGCAAGAGACCATTGGCCCCTGCATGACTACATGTAAGTATTTCTCCCATCTCAGCCAACAAGACTCTGACCCTCTGTACCTAGTTAAACCTGACAAGAGTCGTACCTATGAATTGGTCGACCGTGATGGATTCGACATCACCTATCTTGATACGCGCTCCATTAGTGGTGATTACTTCAACGATACCGTCACTA
Source organism: Fusarium sp. NRRL 25184 (assembly GCA_013755755.1). Lineage (NCBI taxonomy): Eukaryota > Fungi > Ascomycota > Sordariomycetes > Hypocreales > Nectriaceae > Fusarium > Fusarium sp. NRRL 25184. The sequence continues at coordinate 95,373 of JABSSZ010000390.1, read as the reverse complement.
TCGATGGAAAAAGCATCAAGCAGCAGAGACTAGGTCTCGCTTCCGAATCTGTTCGTCCAACGGGCCTGATGGGCCTGGGCTTCTCTGCAAATGTCGTTGCCAACGGGACATACCCAACCATTGTCGAGAATATGGTGTCTCAGGGCCTGATCGACCGAGCTGTCTTCAGTCTCTGGCTGGTAAGTCGGCAAGGAAGAACAATTAACCTCTTACTAACAATCCCCGCAGAATGATCTCGGTGCAGAGCAAGGAACTATCCTCTTCGGTGGTCTTGACACTAAGAAGTTCGTCGGCAAGCTTGCAACTCTGCCCTTGTTGCCTGACCCTTCTACTCTCAACCTCACTCACTTCACCGTCGCCTTTGAAGGCTTCGAGGTCAAGACACCCAAGGGTCAAGATGAGATCAAGGTTGACAGTCTCAAGAAAGACACCACCGCCATTCTCGATTCTGGTGCTACTGTCTGCCTCTTGCCTGAAGCCCAAGTAGGACCTATCTACAAGGCCTTCAACGTCCTGAGTGTGGAGGATGTCGCCGTCCCCTTTGTAGACTGCGCCTACGGCAAAGACAAAGGCAAGGGTGTTAGCTTTGACTTCAAGTTTGACGGAAAGACGATCTCTGTTCCCATGAGCGAGATGGTCATCAATGCCTTCCCCGACAAGCAGGAGATCTTCGACGACCCTCAAGTGTCCTCCTACTTCGATGATTGGGACAGCGTCTGCATGTTTGGGATCAGCCCTGTTAGTCAGTATGGTCTCACTGGGGGTGTCACTCTTCTCGGAGACACATTCCTGCGTTCTGCCTATGTTGTTTATGACCTGGCAAATGAACAGCTGGGCATCGCTGAGGCGAACCACAATACCGACGAGTCAAACATCGTTGAACTCAAGGAGAAGGACACCAAATTCCCGGATGTCACTGGTGTTGAAGGTAAGGAATTCACTGCACCCGTTTCATTATTGATCAGTTGTCATCTAACTTATTCATAGGCACCTCCAGTTCTGAAGGGGACGATAATGCTGCCCGTCATTTGTCTCCTGCTTCCATGGTGACACTCATCGTGGCTGCGGGTATTACATTGACTCTCTTGTAAACATGAGAATAGACTGGCAATAGAAGTCGAAAGCCAGCGTCAGACGCTGGAATTGAGTTCGCGCATGTACATAGAATCCAAGACTCAGGTTCTTCAAGTGCTGTATTTAAAAATGATACCCATTAATTGAGGATGTGCGGCTGTCGTTGGCACGTCGAGTTTCGTCCTCGGTTCCACAGCAAATTCTGAACGCCTTTACCATCTATATCCCAATCTACAATTACATGCCTTTGTGTCAACATCTCAGCCCATCTTGTTGTACCGCTCCCGTGCCCTGTCCTGCACCGTGTTCACATATTCAGCGTAACTGTTCTTCGTCTTACGCTCAGCCAATTGCGTTGCGTCGCCAAGATTGCCACCCTCTGCGCCCAATCCAACGCCCTCCTGGTAAGCATTTGTCTCAATGACCTCGGTACGCCCGTCTCCGTTGGCTCCAAGGCCTGCACCGGTTGACCATCCCATCTTGGCCAGCATACCTGCTCCCTTGGACTGAACGGGCTTCGGAGCGGGCGCAGCTTCTTCCGCCTTTGGACCCGGCTTGGGTTTACCTTGTAGTGCGGTTGTTGGCTTAGTGGGCTGGTTGAAGGCAGCTCGCCTCTCTTTAGCACGATCGCGATATTGTGATGTCGCAGCTGCCGAGTCGGGGTTCTCTCGGGCTTGTTTCTGAAGTCTCTTGTCGCGTGCTGCTAATCTAGGCAATGCCGCTTTGACCTGTTCCTCGTTTTCCATCGCGTTCTTGTGGTTCCGAGATTTTTCATGAATGTTAACTTCATCCACGGATTTGTACTTGCGCATGCAAATCAGGCACATCAATCGATCACGATCGACATAAGAGACTGGTGCATCCCCAGAGACTGAGGTCGCCTGTGTCGTGCTGCCGGGAGCATCCGCCTCATCTGGTGAGCCCTGCTTGCTGGGAGCCGCAAGCTCTGGGGGACCAAGTTTCTGTGTCCCTGAAAGTGAGATTTTAATAGCACTCTGGGGTTTCGATAAGTCTCCTCCTGAACCTGACAGGTTTATGCGAAGTGGGGTCCGATTCACATCGCTGAACTCAGCCTTGTCATGTCGTGCCAGTCTAGCATCTTTCTCGACGCGAAGCTCATCCCTCTTGCGCTGCCACATGGCCATTTGGCCCGCCATCATTGGCACAGACTTCTTCGTAGAAGAAGCAGCGAGACTTCCCTCTGCTTTGCGCTTCTTTGACTTCTTATCGTTGTCATCTTCCTCGGTTGTTTTTGAGGCACCTTCACCTCCAGGAGGCTGTTCATTAACAACATGCGGGCTCGGATACACATGGTAGTCTCGGTAGCGAACACGAAGGTTGGGATTGAACAAGGGCGTGAACGACAGGTGCTCGATTTCCGGTGTAACCTCGCGTTGTTCAGGCAAGAAAACTCCCATATGAGTGCTGGATACTGTCACTGGGCATGCCGCAACAGTAAATGATCGAGATTTGTGAAATTTCGTCATCGCGGCCGATGCGTCTTCCACCGTCCAGAACTCAGCAAACCCATATTTAAAGGATTCGTTCGTGTGCGCGTCACGCATAAGGAAGACTCGATGAAGGGAACCAGGTCGAGCGCCGTAACCTGTCGTGTCACCTGTCGGGGCTGTGGACTTCAGTTTGGGTGCTCCATTAGATGTATCCTTGGTTTGGTTGGGCTTCACAAGCTCTAGTCGCTTCATGTCTTCGGCTAGCATGTCTTCAGTCACAAACGACGCCAAGGGGTAAACAACAAGGATTTGTGCGGGTACATCCGAAGCATCTGCCATGCCTGTGAGGCTCAATTGCCACGCTGGGGCTAGAACTTCAATATTAGCTTCCATCGTTGCCAAAATGTTCGGTCCACTTACCAGCCTGTGGGCCGCCACAAATCTTGCATTTGGTTCGGGTAGAATAGTTGGAAAAGTCACACTATCTCGTTAGTGGTTGTGTAGCTGAAGCTGTGAAAGCAAACCTACGGTAGGACAGATCCAGTCACCACTGGGAACACCCCGAGTATCAGCTTCGTCACGTGCATCTCGATTCCGAGCGTAATGGATGTACGCATCGAATCTCCCTTCTGGGACGTCATCAGTGGAATGCGTCATCTCAACAAGAAGCTTTGGATAATGTTCTCTCATAAAAGTAACAGCATGGTCAACTTCCTGGAACTGCACAAACGCTCTGCGATTTCCTGTTCGTGTGTGTCAGCACAAGAACGTGAGATACCAAAGACATATTACTGACCCTTGGAAGCGGAAACGCGCACGTCAATTGACGGGAGCTCGGCGGCAACTGAGTTGCTCAGGATACTGTCGCGCAGCTATAGGCGAGGATATTAGTCTTGAGAACTGGCATCGACTGGTTTCAAGGGATATGTTGCGCCGCTGGTGCTGTTTAATTGAGGGCAAATGCATAGGACAACGGCAGCCTTTTGTCCGTCCTCCAGGGCAGTCAGGCTCGAATCCATAGGCCCAGAAGCCCGCATTTGGTTCTTGTAACAATTTGCTTAGATCGATAGGGTACCAACCTCGTTCGACGATATACTGAAAGGCAGGCCTTCAAGAATGACGGTGTCGCTAGGCTTGCCAGCATCTCGGGTTGGGGTGCCGGAGCGACCGCGGTTATGATAGCTTCCAGAAGGAGACTGTGATCGTGGATCGTCGCCGTCGCGGTACCGTCCTCTGCCACTCCGCTTGTCGTCCTCATGGCGTCGTTGCCCTTGATCGTTGCTGTTGTCTACGTAACCATCATCATACATGCCTCGGTAGTCATGTTCGTCGCGAGAGTTGTAGCGCGCTTCTCGAGATGCGCCGCCACTTCTGGAGTATCCATCATCGTGACGGCCAGACCAGTTGTCGTAATCGTAGTCGTGGTCCCTTTCGTCATCCCGGTATCGAGAAGTTCTCTCTTGAGGATCGTCGCGGAAAGCTTGCTTGGGCGGAGACCTGGAATGATCTCGCCGTCCCGTGGGGAAGTTAGCTACGAGGCTCAAATCATCCATGAAGGTCCTTCTCGAGTTTCCCATCTCTGCCTGAGGCTCGGGTTATGTGTTTACCCTGCCGCGAACGGTAGCCGGCATCTCGGTCTTGAAATTCGTCGCTCATGTTCATCTTCCTTTGCTAGTCGTCCCTCGAGCGATCAGGGAATCGCATTTGGTGGTCGTCGCGCACAGCAGCTTCGGCTAACGCGGTATCCTTTGTCAATTCAAGGCGATGTCGAATTTAGAGGCGATTGAATGCGAAAAGAGGGGGAAAGGAGGAGTTTATGAAAATTGTATGAACGAAAACCAAAAAGCAAGTCAAGGCGGCAGGGAGGAATAAGATGTTGAAGTGGGGCTTAGTCATCGCAATGCGCTCACATGAGCGCCATCACCAGCGAATAGCTTGGGCAGGCCATCATAGCTGGAGAAAGTGATTAAGTAAGGTCCAGGAATTGGATAGATCAAATTAACCAATATTAATTATGCCTGGTAATTGTATTGGGCCTTTTCTCAATCATGATGGTCTCAAACAGTGTGGGTTGACGTCTGGCCCTTAGACAAACCAAGCCCACTCTTAGAACAACTTCGAGATATAAACTCATTCTTATCTCATCTCTCCTCCAACATTTGCTTGATTAAAAATGGCAACTCAAGAAAAGTCTCAAGATCTTTGGGAACTATCAGAACAAGACTGTTATGTCGCTCTGACTCACGATCATCTCAATGCTCAGGCCATCATGGACCGGGTGCGCAGCCCCTCAGCTGGCGCAATCGTGCTATTTGCAGGTAATAAGCTCTTATCTCTCACAAGTCTTTATTCACAGCAAAACTGACCAAGCCCAGGTACTACCCGCGATAACTTCGCAGGAAAGCCAGTGAAGGAACTACAATATACAGCTTATCACCCCAGAGCTCTCAAGTCCATGATGGCCATTGCAAAGGACGTTCGCGATAAGCATGGTCTCCGCGGGGTAGCCATGATTCATCGCCTCGGATCTGTGCCTATCGCAGAAGAGAGCATCTTAATCGCCGTCTCGTCACCTCATCGACAAGCGGCGTGGCGAGCCGGTGAAGAGGCGTTGGAAGAGTGTAAATCCAAGGTTGAGGTTTGGAAACGTGAGGAGTTTGAAGGTGAGGAGGGGATATGGAGAGCAAACCGAGATGGAGCTATCGGACAGCGTGAAGAAAGTTGATGCCATTCCATGCAAATTTGAAATAAACGCAATCTCTCGATAAATCATCTTATTGTTTGAATCATCAACATTCAGACGCTACTATTCTGTCTGGCATGCTGGATCGCCTTGCCTCTAAACCACCAACGCTGCCATGCTCCGGGCGTCCCACTATCGCCAAACCTAATTCCAATAATACACAGAAACATATCTTAGACTTTAGAAATATCACGATTCTTTCTCTGGTGTTTCCTTCTGGTAGGCAGGTGGAGGTTCTCGTATGAGCTCAAGGGGACATCGGGGAGGGTATTTGATGCCGCGAGCTCCACCATACATCACTATCGCTTGTATAAGTACTAGCGGAGGGCCTGAGACGGGAATTTATACATACTGATGTGTCCGTTGTAAGCCTCAGTAAATGTGGCATCGATGTTGAGGCCTCGAATATCGATGTCTTCTGTTATAGCCGTAGGATAGACGATGATACCGTATTCAGCATGGAGGACTCGCCAAAACGAAAGAGGAAGTCTGAGTCCGGTTAGTTCAATGCCCATGTATGTGGCAGGTAGTGAAATGCGTACTTGTACTGATTATTTTTGATGCAAGCGTGGACAAACAAGCACACGGTCTCGAGAACCAAGTGCCCATCATTGATAGCATCGTCCAGTTCATCAGCTGCGAGGTCATGCACCCGCTGAAGACGCTCCTTGGAGCATTTCATGGCAATTTTCCACCCCTTGGTGATTTTGTCGAGGTCTGTAACTGGCCAGGCCTCCATTTTACTGATTTCTTTTTACTTTCAGTTGAGATTTTGAGATAGCAAGTGGTAAGGTGGTGTAAGTGGTGTTTGTTATGGTAGTTGCGCTATCCCTGACCTCCTAAGAGCTGGTGGTAAGTATCCGAAGGATGGAGAAATAATAGTTATGAATGAGAAAGTTTTGGGTGTCGAGAAGTTGAAGATATTTGGTTGTGAGGACCTCTTTGACTCAAATATTCGGTTTCTACCTACCTAAGGTAGCTTGTTCTTTTCAGGTGCTCCTCACATAAGAAGTCAGCAACCATCAAGGTGTCTCCTCCTGCCTCCACGCCATCACGGCCATACCTACCTACCTAGTAGGTACCTTAATCATTAATCACTAAGGTACTAAGGTACCACCTTGCCAAGACAGCGTCCAAGGTCCTCATACCTTATTCCACCTTGTCGATTTAAGTTGAAGCCATTCTCCAATCACGATCCTTGATTGTGTGTGCCTCTTGATTAAACGTGGGGTTCATCATGACTTTTGCATGAGGGGGAGGGGCAGTCTCGTGAACCCCTCTGGCCACTTCCTCATATCGCCATGTCATGCCAACTCCGATCACGGGGTCCTCACTGGCTTTGTAATTAATACCTAGATAGTTGATAGGGTATCGATATTATATAGCTCAGGCTCAATTGCCTACTCATACAGTCAAGGCACCTCCAAAGGTAGGTTGGTGTATATATATACTAAGTCATCAAAAAATCAGATCGCTCATGGTATCTCTTCGTTCCGTCTCCATCAACCCAACACAATCCATAGTATTACAGGCCTCTAAACACATCCACACAATACCCTCTTCTTACAAAGCGTAGTTTTCGGTATGTAAGAAGATCTCTTCAAGCTCATCATCTCCCCAGATCTCCGCCTGGAGTCGGGCAACCGTATTGGCAACACCAACTCTCATAGAGGGTGGGCCACATACGAAAACTGCCGTGCGTCGGCCAAGGATACCTCGTCCATCAGCACCTCCTGTCGCCCATTCCTTGAGCATATAGCCCAGGTCAGGACGACCATACTCAACGCTCCATCCTCCATCAATCTGATGAGGCACAGGGAACGCGAATCGCATCAGACTCTTTTGAAACTCGGTTGGGGTTTGGGGGAAGCCGAAGTCAAAGCCAGATGGGGGCCCAAAAGTTGATGTTGGTCGCGGTCTTCCAGCCTCGGGATTAGCTGTCCTCAGGTGAGCAAGCTCAGGAGCCCGAACTGGGAATGCTTCTTCTTCCGTAGGGAACGACTCTGGAAGCCTTTGAGGGGACCTTGGAGCGTAGTTAAACTGGGGTGGATTATCCTGCTTCATGGGTCTGAAATGGAACTCTGGGTCGTTTTTGGCGGGTTCCTCGCCATCCTCGAGGGGAATTTTCTTGTCCTCGGGATAGCCGTGACCCTCAAGCCTCCTTAAAGCCTCATCTTGGTTGGTAGGAGGCGGCCCCGGTGGGGGAGGGGGGATCGAGTGAGGTTGCAGGTACTTCTGCTGAGGGAGGGCTGTGATGCGGTCCTCGTCCTCAGCCCGGAGCTCCCTCTCCCGCTCGGGGTCACCCTGAGCCTCGGATTGGATCAGGGCAGAATTTCGCTTGGAAGCGATGCCCGCAACAAAACCATCAAGCTTGTCATGGAACATATGACTCAAAGCTCGGGGTCCATTGGGGCCACCAGGGCCGACCTGATTGAAGGGACCTGGGCCTTCCATGCCTGGTCTCGCTCTCACGGCCGATGTGACGAAGAACTTGCAAGTGACGCTCTCAGGGGGAGCGGCCTCACGACAAATTCGCAGCTCTTCTCTGAACCAATCCATAGCTTCAAGTCGCTTCAGAGCCCAGACGACAACAACCTTTTTGGTGATAGCCTTGCCATCTCTCATTCTCTTGATGAGGTTGAGAAGCTGTGACACAAGGGCGGTGATACCACTGCCGCCGGCAATCAGAATGCAGGTATCGAAGGCAGCTAGATCGCGGCGCATACCGCCATAAGGGCCATCAAGAAACGCGCGGTAGGTATGAAATGGTCCTTTCTCAATGGCAGTATCAAGCACCTTGCGTGTAAATCCACCATAGGGTCTGAATACCAGAGTACAGTCGCGGTATTGTTCACCGTACTCTGATGGGAAGTCATCGCTGCATAGCGACGAAATGGTGAAGGGATGGTTCTCAAAGATGGATATACCAGGCATACGAAGATAAACGTATTGGCCAGGCTTCCATTTCATCTGAGTTGGGATTGTAACTTTGATGGCGTTCTCGGCCATAAGAGTAATAGCGGCCTCGTCTCCAACCATGAAAGACATACGCCAAGGCTTGAGCCAGTTAAGCTTGAACAGCCTTATGAAGTAACAGAATGCCCAGATACCTATTGTTGCATAGAGGTAGGCCCACGACATGAGGAAGTTCTTAGTGTGCCAGAAAAGGAGACCAACGTAAACGATTCCCACGGGTACGTGGAGGACCACAAAGATCTCATAGGCTGTCCTTCTAATGAAGGGTAGCGATGCGACACACAGCCAGATAAGGGGTACAAGACAGGCAATGCCAGTGCCATAAATGATACCACTGCCACCGGGAAACAAGCGTTGAAACACTTTCATTCCACCGTCATCCCATACAGGCTGGATATAAAAGGGGATGGCATGAACAAGTGATAGGAACAGGCAGAGGTAGCCTGCCCATCGATGGAAAACATTAAGCCGCTCGGGGCCAATGCCAATGATAGCAGTAAGGATATTTGCCTTCATGCTGGTTGCGATGATCCATGGTGTCAAAGCAATCGCAATCATGCCGGATCGAATCGCCAGGGGAGGTGATCCGAACTGGATGCTCTGCCAGTACAGAGGCTGTTGCAGGAAGCAATAAAGGACGACAAAGGCGAGAGTAATAAAGACAGTAGTAAGAACTGCCAGTGAGGAGAAGGTGATTCGGCGTTTTCCGATCACCAAGTCCGGGATAGGACGATAAAAGATCCATCGAAATAGAGCCAAGGTATCGTTGATAATATTAACGGAGGAAAAGTGTGCTTTCGGTCGGAAGTTCTTCTCGCCCATCCCATCATGACCTTCCGGGAAGAAATGCTGGCTCTGGGCACTGCGCATCCCAGACATGGCTTCTACCTCAGCATTGTAGAGATTTTGGTAGTGCTCCTCGACCTCTTGTTTGTAAATAGCTTGTCGAATCTTGTCCTGCCAGAAGTGCCAGATACGCATAATGAGAACAGTGCCCATCAAGGCGAGGGCAAAATAGGACCATCCTCGACCATATTTACCAGACTTCTCCCATGGGTCTATTGTATGCGCCTGGACTAAGCCAGGTGGGCTTGTCGGTGTTAGGGGAATGGAAATACGCTTGATGAGGCCGGAGAAGGTCCTTGTGGCCTCCTCCATAGTCTCGCGCATATATGAGTTGGGAGCCATTTCGACCAGCGTTAAAGCTCAGTAAATTTTTTGTGGTATTTGGCGACAGAGCGCGGAACAGGCTTTTTAATTCGACATCAATGGCGATTTCGTATATCTTTATGCGTGTGTTTTAAGTAAGACGAGACCAAGGGTATGAGACGGCAACTTGGCTGACCGGTCTATCGATCCCTCAATGGATGGCGATCTGGTGAAATGCGCACAGTTGAAATAGTCAATCGGCTCGAATCGAAGAATTCCAGACTCTCCGATTAGAGGTACAGAGGCAATAGCACAGATGATAAACGAAAGGATGCGAACGCCTTGAACTTAGGGTATTGGGAAGCAGGGTCTTAAGACGGGGACCTACAGTGGAGTCTAAATGGGCATGCGGCCGAATATATGGCCTCAGGCGATCGGATCCTCACCGTCGAGCGGAGAATGGTAGAGCTGCAGAGGTAAGGCTCGGCAACATATTGCAGCTGGTGGGTGGCTCTTGTGATACGGCGGCGGCAAGCATGTCACTGCTGTGCAAGCAGACAGGGATAGCAAGAGGTGTAATTCAAGATTGACATGCGGGAAGAGTCTGTGCAGAAAACGAGTCAACACATGGACCAGCGGCTGACGGAGCTATGATATTGGCCAGCTCATGAAATGCCGTCTCCCCATGAGTGGATCCTTCGGCTGTCACACAGCCGCGAGCTGGTGTGGTTGAGAGAAACAGACGCAGGCGGAGTGATAAAGGTGGGTGACATGCAGGATTAAGAGAGAGTTCAATCCATAATGAGAGAAACACGATGGCGGGATGTGGATGTTTTCCGGTTGAGGGACCGGGATGCAGGCTCTAGGTCTGCATGTTGGTCGGGGATCATCATCAACGATGGCTGGGGGCATGCTATGCTGTTTCTCTGCTCGAAACTTTGTAAAGAAAAGTTGTTGCTTAGACAAAGGCTTCATTGCGTCTTTCCCAAGAGTGTTGCGATAATGTGATGAACGCTATAATAAAATGAGACCTAGCGCTTGCTGTACGGGACGAGAAATTAGCATTGTGATAATATAGCTGCCGAATGTTTAAGCTCTCAACGGCTGTTGGCTCATCCACAACCACGGGAAAGATGAGCGTCTGAATAAGGCTCAGGATTGGGTCCTGGAAACTCCCGACACATCTGGCCAAGATGTTCCTGGCACTCGAACCGTGATCCAAGCACTTGCTTGAGCCATCTGCGTTGGTCTATCCCCCCTCCAAGGACGGGTAATTGCTCTTAGAGGCCGCTGATGGATTTGGGGGCTGAATGGTAGTCTAGAGGAGAAGCAGCCAGGGTGGAGTCTTCAAGATGTAACGCTGTGATGAGATGCGATAGGCTGACATGATTGGCCGACAGACGCAGTGACGATCCTTGCAGATTTTCGATGGCTTCTTCAACGGGCGGTAACAGGCGAGTTCTGATTCGCTCTTGGAGGTGATTAGCCTTCTCGAGGTTTAATCGCATGCGTCCTTCGATTCGTACGCCGCTTTCTTTCAGAGCTTCGAACCTCATTCGAGGATTCCCTTGTTCATATCGGGCATTAAGAATCTCAAAATGGTCGAGAATCATCCGAGCGTAATATGATGGGCCAGGAACAGTTTGCGTCGATGTTGAAAGAGTCTCTAGTCGTTCGATGATGTATCGAAAATGCCTGAACCAACAGAAAGTCGCACGACATCATCATGGCCGCCGTTAAGCGTGTTGGTGATACGTTGCCTCCTATGCACAGTTTCTGCGGACCGCGGCGGGATAAATGCCATGATGTGAGGGGACCAACAAAGGATCCAAGCTCCCTGTCAAATTTACTATCGCCTTTGCCACGCCTCATGGGTACCTCACGATGTAAGTGTCGGATGAAACGGAATATGTTGTTGGTGATGTTGGTTGACTTGTGCTTCTTGTGACTGTCGATCGTGACGGTGTTGTTGGTGATTGAACTTCTGACAGTGGGTAATGTAACGGGAAATGAAATCGGCAAATTCCTTCTCGAGAATAACGAAGAGCTTTCTCAATACAGAAATTATGAAGTTGGAGAGCAGAGTTCCCAAGGCGACAAGTCTTCTCAATTCCATCAACCTATCACAACGTGGCAAAGTATCTTCATTGAATAGTTGGGGAATGAAGCACAATAACCGACACCCATCAAGTACGGTCATAGAGAGCAGCATTTATGATGATACTCAATTGAGCCAAGTAAGATAGTACCTAGTTTGTCAACCGTAATTGTTGATATTGCGAAGTAATCCAACACCACTCTTCTTTGGACAACTTACCCTGCGTTCCAGCTTGGTCCAATCAGCCTTGCACCTGGCAGCCTGTCTGACTGGCTAGAGCTCAACTGAACCCCACCAACGACCCCACGAGGCTGCGAACATCTCTCCAACTTTTCATCATCCATTTCTCATATCAACAACCGACCACGGTCGAAACTCAAACTTACAGTAATTTCTGACTGAGGCTTCAGTTGAACTCAATACTATGGCCTCTAATAAGGGACTTACACGGACGACTTTCGCCAAGCTGTCCCCTCATCCGTATCTGCTTGCCAGCCTCGATCCCGCCTCTGATGATATCCGCCCAGCTCGAAGCAATGGCCGAGCCCGAAATGAATCTCGCAAGCCAACAGTCAACTTAGCGAGCTTGTCACACGCTCATGGTAGCGCTGTTGTTCGCGTTGGCGACACTACCGTCATCTGTGGTATACGAGGCGAGACTATCTTGACACCCAACATCCCGAATTATCGTGCATCCAACACCGAGACCGAGTTGAAGGACTACGACCTCCTGGTGCCCAACATTGAGCTTGCTACGGGTTGTGCTCCTCAGTTCCTTCCAGGTGGTCCACCAAGCACTCTTGCCCAGACTCTCAGCACAAGGATATACTCTCTTCTTCACAGCTCCAGAATCATCAAGCCTGATGACCTGCGAATATGGCACACACCACCATCTGAAGACCTCGAAGACCGCATGGAAGAGGACGGAGAAGACTCAAACAACGAAAACCGATCCGTTGTGGCCTACTGGGTGCTCTACATTGATATATTTTTCATTTCATTCGATGGAAATCCGTTCGATGCCGCGTGGGCCGCTACAATGGCTGCGCTACGGAACACGAAGCTCCCCGGAGCGCGATACGACATTGACAGAGAGATGATTATCTGCTCCCACAAACAGCCCAGACCTCTCAACATCACGAACATTCCAATCGCATGCACAGCCGTTGTCTTTACCGGCAAAGAAACTGACCGACCCACTGACGGCAGGTTCTGGCTACTCGTTGACCCAGACAGACTTGAAGAGTCACTTTGCGATGAGAGCGTAACGGTCGTGGTGGATTGCAAGGACGGAGACGTCAAGATCTTGTCCATCTCCAAGCATGGAGGAACTGCCTTGACGCCCCAGTTCCTCACATCAGAGCAATTCCTGGGCTGGGCCTCAAAGCGATGGGAGGAGTTTAATGCGGCCATCACCCAATCATAGATCAATGATACCCCAATAAAAAGAATATCGATCACAATTGCTCACAGCCGTGGCTTCTACCATTATATTATAATCATGAACTAAGTTGGATCAAGAAATGTGTCAAGGCCATTCGACCCACCCTTTCAGACTTTATTCTAGGGCAGGAGATACCGGAAGACAAATTGCTCTACCGCTCATAAAGTGAGTAGTAATGAAACTACCACGCCACAAGCAATGCTCCGCCAGAAGAGGTAGATATTGCGTAAAGGGCTGAGCGGATGGTGAGGAAAAAAGAAGAAGAGAAAGAGGAAAATCAAGGCCAATCCTTTTTCATTGCTGGGAGTCGAAGTGCACGGACCAACTGATTTTATTTACTGACCTCCACTTACAGTACTGCTTAGCAACCCTGCCCCACCTGAAATCTTCTTCAAACTTCGCGCATCATAAAAAGGCTGATTATCTTCCTCTCCCTTCCTCTCCTTCTATCCTCACAATCTCAACCTCACCATGGAATCCCTCTCAGACACCCTATGGGATGTAGTGATCAGCGGCACTGGGCTACAACAGTCCCTCCTCGCCCTGTAAGCTTTGGATTCCATTGTTGAGATGTTGCCTCGGTCGGACTGACCCAGTCTTCATTCTTGAAGAGCTTTGTCGCGTTCAGGCAAGAATATTCTACACGTCGACCCCAACGACTTCTACGGAGGCAGCGAAGCCGCGTTCAGTCTTCAGGAGGCAGATGAGTGGGCTGAGAAGAATCGGTTGACAGAGCCCTCGCGGTTGTTCTCTTCTGTGGAGGTGAAGCGAGACGCGGACGCTTTAGGTGCTACACGATCCTATAGCTTGGCTCTCGCGCCGCAGCTGATACATTCGCGGTCGAAGCTGGTGACTCAGCTCGTCGACTCGAAAGCATTCCGCCAGATCGAATTTCTCGCTGTCGGTTCCTTCTACATCTTCCAGCAACCTTCAGATTCCTCGTCGACACCGTCACTCAGTCGGATACCATCGACCCGCGAAGATGTCTTCTCCAACAAGTCCATTCCGGCTCGGTCCAAGCGGTCCCTGATGAAGTTCCTCAAGTTTGTACTTGACTTTAAATCGGAAATTCAGATCGATACATGGCAGGCGCGTGCTGATGAGGAGCTGGTCCAGTTCCTGGCCTCGGAGTTCAAGCTCGATGCTGCACTTCAGTCCCATATCGTCACACTAACGCTGAGTCACGATGGGAAAATATCGGTCAAAGATGGCTTGACCGCCATCAACCGACATCTGACATCGATGGGTGTTTTCGGTCCTAGCTTTGCTGCAGTCTATCCAAAATGGGGTGGATTGTCGGAGGTGGCTCAAGTGGGCTGCCGTGCTGCTGCGGTCGGTGGTGCAATATATATGCTGGGATCTGGCATAAAGAACCTGAAACGATCTGAGCAACCTGATGCTCCGCTGGAGCTCTCATTCACGAATGATATCGACGTCAAGGCCAAATTGGTGGTCCAAGGCGCCGATGCAGCTGACTCTAGCAGTATTCGAATCAGCAGGCTCACTGCGGTCACCGAGTCAAACTTGTCTCCAGTCTTTGAACTGCTTACTGACGGCGCTCCCACACCCGCTGTCGCAGTGGTGGCATTTCCTTCGGGCACTGTCACCGTTGAGGACGAAAGTCCGCACGAGTTTCCAGTCTATGCTATGGTACACTCAAGCGACACCGGGGAGTGCCCTTCTGGACAATGTGAGTTGCATCCTATTCTTTCGTTTTTTATTCTCCTTAGTGTTATGATGATTCACATACCGAATACTTATCTACATTGTCTGAATCCTAATGACGATCATTATCTCTGACAACCTGATACACACCTCATACTTTTTGTTATTGTACTTGGCACATGATTAAGAGACGATCATGCTAACGAAAGGTCAACAGATGTTATATATCTCAGCACTGTCTATACCAAGTCAGCGAAATCAGTCCTCGAAAAGGCTCTTTCGTTTCTGATTGCCGCTGTTTCCAATGGTCAAGATGTGTCTTCACCCATCTACCAGATGTACTACGAACAGAGTGGTGGATCAAACTCTTTGAGCGTAGATAGAGACATTGCTACCTTTTCGCTCCCGTCGCTCGATCTAGCATTCGATGATTCCATTCTTGATTCTGTTTATGAGGCTTGGAAATTGATGAATGCTGACTCGGAGGGCACATCTGCTGATTACATGCGGTTCGAAGATCGAGAGGGCGGAGTGGATGATGATCCCTTCGACTAGATAATATTAATAATAATAATCATGTGCGAAGTATTTCAAATTTTATTTCATTGAATATGATGATGTATCGAGTGCTTGCCCACTGAATGAATATCTTGCTTACGGACCAGAAATATCCCGTTGCTGCCTCGTTTCCCATCCCCAAATCAAGATATATACCGTTGACCATATCCCACATATGCTGTCAATACCTATGTTCCCATTTTGCTTTCATATTAAGTGTTCCCCAAACTCCAAGAATTTGGTGACCGATTTCCCTGGAAAATGAAATGGGCAACGCCGCTTGAGATCGTAAAGTCATCGCCAATAAAAGTCGCTTCTGTCGCAGGATTCATTACCATGCGTCTATAACACTCACATGAATGATAGAGTACCAATTGAACCCCCCCGGTCCAAAACCCCAAGTCTAGGCCAGCTCGTCGGCCATATCGACCTCTTGCTGAGGAAGAGTGAGGCCAATGCGGATGGTGCCGAAGGGCTTTTTGTCGGCAATCCCATCTTGCTCGATGGCAATGACGTTCTTAGTTGCAAGAATGAGAACATGCATGAAAGCCTCCGATGCGAACTTCTTGGAGTTGGCAGGATCATCCAGCTCGTCGGTCAGAGTGTTGAAATCGATCCAGCGACGGTCAGCTTGGTCTCGAGAATGAGTATATCCTTTGGACTCCGCACGAGAAGTAGCATAGCCTAAGAAGTCAAGAGCAGAGGCATCAATGACTGCACCAGAGCCCTGTGTGTCGTCGCCATTGCCGAATTCGACATCATCCATGAAGCCTTCGTCCCCGATAGAAGAATCTTGAGAACGGAGCATCGCCAAGTCGCCAGAGCCATGCTGCGTTCCAAGCTGATCACTCCAGCGCTCAATTGGATGAATTGCACTACCGCGGGCATGCAGAGGACTTGGAGCAGGGAATCTTTCCTGTGCGCTAACCTGTCCCCGAATAGACGAACCAGGTGCAGCAGAGGGAGGACGACTCCAAGGAGCCATGGATGAGGAGTGCCGATCTTCAAGACCCTTTGCTGCATCCATTCCCATCTCAGGGGCAATGTCTTCACCAAACATGATGGCACCCATGTCATAATCAACACCACGCCCAAGCTCGTTGGCATGATCCACCTTCTGACGGACATTCCGTGCTTCATTTTGCTCGTCTTCGAACGCTTCAGCAGAAACACGACGGCGGCCCCGCGTCACAGGTTCTGCATTTTGCTCAGGATTCTTTCCCTGCAGCTGCGCCAAGAGAGCCATACCGGAGAAGTGTTCTGCGAGGGGATGTGCCGCACCTGAACAAGCTCTACCAATACCCGCAAGCCCATTGTCAAAAAGAAAAGCCTTCGCGTTGTGGCGTGCCTGAGTGACAGTGGTAGCAGGACGGTGTTTGTAGTTGGCCTTCATGTTGTCAAGATAGTTCATAGACCAGCTTCGAATCTCTGTTGCAGCGACATGGTCCTTGCCGTCGACCATTTGGCGGATTCGACGTCGCCTTTGTCGTCGCAGTGGTGCTTTGGCTTCCTCAGTCGAAACTGATTCAGAGCAGGGCTCGGCCGAGGAAGTGGCTTTCCTGGCAACAGAACGCTTGGGGAAAGGCTCAGCGTCAGGCAAGGCGTCTTCACCCATGATGATCACATTGTCCCCTTCAAGGGGCCCATTTTCGATGCCGAGGCCCGCTGCGTTAGCAGCTTGAATCTGGAGATGCTCTTCGAAAGCCGCCGTTCCAGGAAGGGGGGGGAGTTGTGGTTCCATGTCGCCGAACTCAATAAGGTTGCCGTCTAGGTCGAAGTTGAGGTCAAGACCGGGCATATTTGCAATATCTACACCGAATGGATGAAAGTCCTCCCCGGGGTCTTGCGCATGGAAAGGTTTTGCGAAAGGAGAGTCATGGTCAAGATCCGTTGGGAGACGGTAGCTTCGGCCAGAATGCGAAGACTGAGGAATGTCGAAGTTGAGCAGTGAATTACCCCGACCTGAAGAGCTGGAACCTTGAGTCATAGGAGTCATTTGAGAGACACTGCCCTGTGACGAAAATTTTGTCGATAGAAGAACCAAATCATCAACGCTAGCCAAAAGATCGAGCTTTGGGATAGTTGACAGAGGATCAAAGGACGGGTCATCCTGTAGGGTGATTTGATGTCGCCTTGGAAGGATCTATTAGTACATAAACCTTTGTGAGTCATAAAAGGCCGTCTTACTTTGCTTTGCCCGCATTTGGGTCCGTTTCACTTGTGTCCATAACCCGAAAGAAGGTCATCATGTCAGATTGTGTCTTCTCAGCGTCTGAGAGCATATAACGGCACTGCTGGGCATAGACTCGAGAGACTCCATAAAGGAGATTACCTTGAAGGCGTAGAGCCAAGGGGGCTCCAGGGTCGATGATGGTCTCGCATGCCTTGGGAACGTTGACTTGTTGAATTGCCTTGCGAGTCAACCGCTTCTGATTAGACTTGCCCACGGTGGCGACGAGCCTGGATTACAAAGTCAGTGAGTAGAATAAGGCGAAAAGAAGACACTAAGATATACCAGATGGTGGCAACCCCATACTGGGTATTGCTGAGGACTGAAGCGATGTTAGTTGTGCCCTAGTTGTTGACATATCATGAGGTGACTTACTCTCGTGGCTATAGAACATGCTGCTCCCTGATGCGCCTTGGAATCTCTGAAAGAACCCCCGAAACTTCGACTAGTAAGTGCAAAAGCAGGTTACTTAACAAGTAAGTTTCACTCTTAACTGCCCCTTATACGATGAACGGGTTTGAAGTTGGTCGCGATGCTGTAGTTAGTAGGTGAGGTTGAAAGCCTAGGAGGTGATGATGCAGGGAAAGGAGAACGAAATTGGAAGGAGGAGAGAAGGGACGATTTAAGTCGCGTGTGATATTGATCAAGAGGGCCTATCGCGGAGGCAGTTTCAATACCTGGCAGCCACTGTCAAGCACCTGGCACCTGGCACCTGAGGCAGCACCAACTATGAATTTACAGCACATCTATTATGCAGGACCCTCTCATATTGTCTTTATCAGGTTCTAATTGTTACCTTACATTCAGTTGTTGGCAGTGACGAGTGCCCCCCTATTTATACCTACCTGCCTACCTAGGTACTGATACTCATTTGTTTCCCTCCTTCCTGCTGCAACCACCTTCTCTGAGTAGCTGCATTTGCAAAGTCCCGATGTCAGTATCTCAACTTCAGCTAATGTAGTAGGGAGGCCAATCATCATGATAACTATCACTTTGGTTAAAACAACGAGATCATTGATTATTGAAAAGAAAAGAAAAGAAAAGTCGGTACGACGATCTCGAAGTTGTTCGTGGTCAAGGTAGTTGGTGTCTCTTGACTAACATATCTATACAGCGATCTTTCGATAATGCATTTCCTTTCAAGGAATTGCGCACAGTCTCCACGGGTACTATTCACAGGCCTGAGGCCTTCGTCGCCTCGACCATGTCGACCCTTGATGCCGCTTGCTAGAGGACCTTGAGATAGAGCTATCAGCTCAGTGGCTGTTGGTAGCCAACATATTATCTGCGTTGCAGGCAAAACCTAACAATCAAATCGCCTAGGTTCCGTGGTCTAGTTGGTTATGGCATCTCGTTAACACCGAGAAGGTCCCCGGTTCGATCCCGGGCGGAACCACACTTTTTGACTGCTGGCTGTCCAGCAAAGAAGAACATGTCCTTTTTATTTTCTTGCATTACCCTGATCACCAGGCACAGTCAGTTGTCGAGTTTAGATCATTCTATTTACAAGTGATGCACTGTAACAATCGAGTTGATTCTCTTTAAGGAGCTTTGGGACTACGTCCATGACAACAAGCAAAAGTCATGCAGAAAATGCTTGCCATGAGAAATTTGACTGCATGCAGGAGACCGAGACTCATTTGACGTTTAATGAACTCGAAAGCCTCGGCCACCTCTCACTACTTATGAGTTGTTCGGAGGCCAGTTCCGCTGGCAACCAAGGCGGCGCAGAGTCCTAGAAGGGCTACGGCAGTCGAGGCGCCAAAGGCATATCTCAAACCATCATAGTAAACCAGACGTGCCTTGAGTTGCACATCGGGAGGTAATTGACGGATGTAGTCAATGGAGTGTCTGATTTGCTCAATAACCTATGTGGGAAAGCACGATTAGCATCTGATCAAGGGTTTTACGATAGAAGTTGGTGATAAGAAAAAGGGCATACTCTCCATTTATCTGGTACCTCACTCAATGCATCTGGTAGACGAACGCTGAGTGTAGTCTGAACGATGGCAGATGTGACTGAAACACCCCAGACAGTTCCTAGTGAACGAACGAGGTACACTGTCGAGGCCGTGACAGCGTGGTCTGTAAACTTGTCAGCTGGCAATCTTGATCGGCAGAGAAGTATGTGCATACCGGCGTGGTCGAATGATGCGAGTGAAGTAAACAGTATACCAGGATAAATAATGCCTTGACCAAGGTTTGCAGGAAAGACATAGACGAAGTACTTCCACTTCGAATCTTGAAACTGGAGTAAGGTCACCAAGCCGTTGCCTAGCACCATAAACAGAGCTCCAGTGCGCACAAGAGCAAGTAGCTTGCCCCAACGAGACATAACCACACCAGCAATGAGACCGCCAATTGGAGTCGCCAGTGAAGGAATTACAAGTCGAGCCCCGGCTGTGGTGGCTGAGTCAAGCAGAACAACCTGAAAGAAAAGCGGAAGCATGAATAGGTACTCGTGAAGGGTTAGTTTGTATAACTAAACCTGGGCAACTCGCTGAAACTTACCCCATATGCAGCCATGCCTGCGCAGACGTTTGCACACTGGGTTGCAATAGGCAGCCTTCCTTGCAGCAAGCGGAGAGGAATAACCGGGATGGCACTCGTCTTTTCCTCAACGAAGAGGAAAAGAGCAAACAAGAAAACGCTCCCAATCAAGGCCCCAATCACCCAAGGACTACCCCAGGGAAGCTCATTTCCTCCGAGGCTGAGTCCCACAAGTTGAACCGAGATAGCTACAACGAGGAGAAGTGACCCAGAGAAGTCGACTCTGTGCCAAACAGTACCTAGATTGCCATCGAGCGAGAAACCTCCAGACTGATCAGAGACTACTAAAGCTCCAATAATCAGAGCCAGGATCGATACAGGTACCTGAAAGAGAAAACACCATCTCCAGCCGATATGGTCGGCAATCGAGCCCCCAAAGGAAGCTCCAGAAATAGCCCCAAAGCCATAGATACCATTCTGAAGAGCTTGGTACATGCCGCGCTTTCTAAAAGAAATCATGTCCGAATTGACGATAGTGGCTTTCGCATATCAGTGGAAGTGAATTGGAGAGTTCAGATTTACATTTACCCATTGTCATCAAGCCTCCACCGCCAAAGCCAGTCAATGCTCTCATGACATTGAGAAAGATGATGTTTTTGGCAACACCACATCCAAGACATCCAAAGGCAAACGTAATAGTCGAAATGAAGAAACACAACCGTCGTCCAAAAATATCAGATACCCTGCCATAGAGAGGTTGGAACGCTGTGCTAGTGACAAGATACGATGTAGTCAACCATGAGGCTGTGTTTGCGGCATCGAACTCAGAGCTGATGACGGCATAAGTCGCAGCGGTGATGGTACTGTCAAGGCCGTAGAGGAAGACATTCGACATAATTGCCAACTGAATCCAGACGAACCCACGAGGAGGTTTCCAACTGTCTTCATCGGGAGCTTGGAGAAGCGGTTGATCCTCACGAGGCTCCAGGGTATCATTTTCACTGTTGCTTTGCTGTGAAGGGCCCAATGCTTCAGGATCCTGATCTGTGAGAGACGAGCTCCTCATGATGAGACGATTTGTTGCGATTGCGATTGGGGATTATTGATTTCCAATGATACAGGAATTATCGCAGGTAGTTCAGGAGACGGACCTTGAAACGTTGCGGCTGAAAATGCTTTTTGTATCACGAAAATTGTGAATAAAAAACCAATCTGATACAATGTGAGTTGAGCAACGTGGGGCATCCAAACGGGTTGTCGGCCATGACTCAACTTCAAGGAACCAGGAACATTGACGTATTGCAGAGATGAATCGGGCTGGATCGATGGTGAAATCTCGCATTGAAATCACGTATTGGCCGATGTAATAAGAGCCGGTAGATCATTACCTTGTTACACAGAGTAAGATCGGTATAATTTGGCGAACAATTGCCATCTATATAAAGAATATTCATAAACTATAGATTTGTATTAGTATAGGAAACATAATGTACAGAGTTTGACAGGAGTTGTTACTTTGCCACACCTTGTCTCAACACTCAAGGATACCTAACAACTGGGAATTGTTCACTTACAACAAAACGTATCACTCTTTCTATTGATTCACCTTAAGTTGATAAGCAAGATGGAAATTGAATTAATGTTCGCAGCCTCTATGTCCAACCAACAAACTCGAAGAGCACATATTAGCTTGAGCCACCACCTTGGGAGGCTGCCTTTGAAAAAACTCCGCTGCTGATGGGTTGTTGCCTTCAGAATGTGCCCGCCATGCGAGAAATTTATTAAGGACAGTAATAAAGGCTTTGGTAATAAAGTATACCTTATCATGATTGCAGTTGTCCAGATACTCTCACCGACCCTCCTGTCTTATAGATTCGTTGTGTCAAACCAGTGCCTAAACTATTGCACTCGCTAATTTACAGCCCAAACTTAAGAATTACCTACCTACCCAGGTACCTATTGATCGGTTCATGCCTGAGTGCATGTGATTTATGACACTTGGAGGAAGTAGCTATTGCAGGTCGAGCTGCAGTCATTGTAAGCCCGCTTTAGGTAGAAACGCAGTCTGCTGCAGCAAACATTTACTCAAACCAACCATTTATCTTACCTATGGCAAAACGCAACTCTCTTACTAAAAGCCAAGAGAATCCCATACCCCAAAAACAGGATTTCCAAGGACCAACTTGGCGCGTTAACGTTGTGGGTAAATCGCGCGAGAGAGACATCAACTGTTCAAGTTCATCTCGTGCCACAACAGTCACGCAACACCATCAACAAATCAGCAAATACAAAGAAAGAATTCTTTTGATACGGGCTTTCCCGGCAACCCTCTCAGAAAGGGAGGTAGCAACTACGAATAGGACACCACTCACCCTTTTGAATCCAAGGGTCCAACCACCCAACGTAGCCCTACGCTCCCGCCCAAGACCTGCGCCTTGGGAGGAACGAAAGCCAAGCTCGCTCTGGCTTTGAATCACAAGATACGGTTCTGGTATAATATAATTTAACGTTACAGAAATACCAGTTCATGATGGGCAAGGCTGTTTTATTTATCGACACCTGGTGCCGATTTAATTGACAAACCTTGAGGAACGAAAAGAGTCGACATTGATCATTCCATGGTTTCTTTTCTATTCCAGCTAGGATAACAAACCAGGTTGTCATGCACCTCGATGCACGTCAGCAGACACTCACCGCCCTCTATCACTATCAGAGCGCAACCTGCATACCTACTTGTGTGACAGGTTGAGCAAGATGTACCTTTGAACTTTGGAATGACGGTCGCGATTTAATTCTTCCCGCTCAACACTTCCGTGCGAACCGTGCCGCTTCCCCTGATGTATGAGTCGCAACTAAGTTCTAACTGAATTCAACCGAGGGCCTCGACACCTCGGTGAAATGGGGTCGGACCAGCCGCTTAGAAGCAGATAGATTCCTCTTTTCCCATGGCAGAAAGCGGGGAGTATCCAATAGTGCCTCATGAGTACCTGGTGCGGACAGTACTTAACAACCAACCTCCTAGGTACTGATAAGATGCGAACTGAAAGTGGCATTTGATGCCCCGCGGGCTGTTCCTGCATCTGAGATGCGCCAAAAGTCACCAGTTTAGAATTCTATATCTGGTGATCAAGCCCCCCCGCTTTTGATCAACAACTCTTCACACCAAGAGGCTGACTGTAGCATCTATCAAATGGCTTGAAGCAAAGATGAGCAGGACACCACTCCGTTGAGGTCTTCAGCGCCTTCAGACTTCGATGAATGTGGAGAAAGGACGCCAGGCTAAACCTATTCGAAGCTGGGAAGAAGAGGGTGGGTGTTGAGCTCCAGCAAGGATAGATGGACTTGGGCGTCACATAGCGTTCTTTGAGAATCCCAAAAGAATAGCCAGGTCTGGCATCATAGGCCGGCCCGACCACGCGGTTCACAGCGGTTAGGAAGATCGGCAACCTTAGTGTAAGGAAATAATGGAAGCTGCGCCAACATTCTTACGACAGGACAGGACAGGACAGGACAGGGCAAGACGAAACGGAAATTAAAACAAACTTGGTCCTGGAAATGCAAGCTCGACGTCAAATACATCATTCAGCTCTACTACTTGGCACAAGCTCGACTGCCGTCTTGAACAAAACCGGATTCAGATACCGTCAACACAGCAGTTGTGCAACATTGGCTTCCGTCAGTTACGCTGCTTCTTCTGTTTTCTGCCAGGGAACTTCTCACAGCCAAGACAACACCCGCCAGCCGTCTTATCCATTGGCCCTCTGGACTTCTTTTTAGGCCTCTCTCTCCCCGCCCCAGACACTCTCCCCCCTGCACACGTAGCCCGATCATGATCCACAGCATACACAACCCCGCCATTCACAGTGGGTAAATGTCCTCCGAGGCCTCGCCGGAAAACTGTCCGTGATACCCCGCTATCACAGTATCGTGTCGAAGCATCCATGGAAGCTCGTTATGCCAACTAAGGAAAACGCCCGAACGTGTCTTCAGGGGAGCTTGCTGGCGGTTGTCCCTAATTAGGGATGTCACTGTGCAGCCTTTAGATCCTCTTGAGCACCCTGCATTCGCATTTGTTGGAGTTGTGGCGGTTGTACAGAGCGCATGCACAAGAGCTTGTGACACGAATACACACTGGGCGGCATCAACAAGCTTTCGTAACAGTGCCCAGAAGCAAGAGACTTTTGTTCAAGACTTGCAGTGAACAGAACGCGTCATGGTGCTTTCGATGGTCCTCCACAGCATCATCGTCGTGTCTTTTCTCACGTGTCCCCGCATCTCAGTCCCCCTTGCAACCTCCACGCCAGAAAAATCCACGCCACGATGCGATACGGCTGCCCAGCCTAGACCTTGGCTCGGGTTGAACCTGGTACTTCTCCGAAGTGCTCCGCTCGCCAATAGGTTTGCTGTACTCTGTACTCCTCCGAGCTGGGCTCTTAACCTCGCTCGCTTGCTTGCTTCACACCATCCTCTCCTGCATACCTGGAAACTCCATGCATGTTTATCCGCGGCTGTGCATCAAACTCCTGGGCATCCTGACCCTCCCTGTCTTACCTAGCTTGGCGTCTTAAACACCGGTCAAAAAGGCCATTATTCTGGCTCCCGCACACTTTCATAGGTCTCACTTATCTTGCCTTCTGACTTTCCACGCACCATTCAAGCGTCCCAGCCGCCTGCCGTGTGATCCTCTTATTGTCTCGTATCGCTACTTAACCTCAGCATCCCCAATAGTTCTCCCGGACTGATGCTCGAGCTGTCGTGTGCTAGCCCTCTTCCGCTTCGCTCTCAACTGTGCTTCCTCCACCGCAATCTGCCATCATGACGGGCGCTCTCGCAACTCCACGGTATAGCAACGACGACTTCGAGACAGCCTCTATTCGCTCTGCTGCTCCTTCTTATGGTGAGTAGGCAAAAGTAGTTGCGATTCTTTGTATCCCGCTGGGATATCGGCTCTACTTATACACCAGTCTGGAGCTCGATGCCAGGGCTCCACCACCTGGCACGAGACCAGTCTTACTGACCTGTTCGTTGCCTCAGTATCGGAAGCTCCCTCATACCACTCAACAAATCCATACCCCGAGACTCTGCCATCTTACACCCCTCCAGCTCGGTCCCACGCGGTTGCGAGGTCCTCCTTAGTTCCCCAAGGGAACGGTACCTCAACTCCACGCCAGCAGACTATCGGCCTGCCTCCAGTACCTGCTCTTCCTCTGCGATCCCAACCGAACCTGAACAATTTTCGTATCGCGACATGGTCCTCCGTCTCTAGCAACCCCAACGCCCGGCACTACCAGAATGTCGCGAACCGGCGACTGACTGCTCAGCGAGATCCCGTAGACAGCCTTCGTCGAGTCATGACCGATGTTAGCGAGCAAGAACAAGAGCGATACATAACCAGGCCGTTGGAAGATCCTTATCTAGTTGGCGAGGTGGCTGCTGCGCGAGCTCGAACAGAGCGACTTGCACGAGAGTCAGGGGATGATATTCTTCTGCGAGAAGATCGCCAGTGGGACTGGTTCTTAGGTATGTTTAAAAAAAAAAAAAAGCTTGTCGAGTGTCGTGTCGCAGCTGTTAACGCTGAATTAGCTCGAATGAGAGACTCGGATGACCGGCAGCGGAACTGGACTCCGACGAATCCATACAGGCGTGAGGTGGAGGCTGGGAGCCGAAAGAAGCTTCTCCGCCGTATCGGAGGTCGACGCTTGCTATGATCTTGCTTTGTTGATCTCTGCCTTTTTATGTTTCTTTGCATCTCTGTTGCGCTGGGTCGCTATTGTCATGTCTGTTACGTTGGCTGAAACGACATTGTCGCATTCTCATGGCGTTTTGATGATCTAGATTGGGTTGTCGGGATAAGGCATGGCATGCGAGTTGGGGGTTCTCAAATTGTCAACTGCACTCCGACCGATGGCATGAACCTGTCGTCGTGAGCATATTCTTCTCTTCTGTCGCTCATTCTCAAACATAGGGTCGCATAGGACTTGGTGAACCTGGGCTGGTATTAGGTAGCTCACCCTTCAAATGAAATGAACACTCAAACTCCCTTGAGACGTATTGTGTCAACATGTCAGAGACATCGTGTTAGCATAGACTTTGTGATTATACTCGAAGTTAGATACGGTCAACTTCTCCACCATTTCTCTACCTGGTTGCAAAAGATATGTTACACATCCAATAACGCCATGCCCGATGTACATATGATGGTATGCCTCCGTAACTCGATGGCAGCTAAAAACCTCCCCGACGTACAAGTCGACCACTCGATGAAAGGTCGACAGAATAGGTGTGTGATTGTTGATTGAATAGAACTTGTCTAACCCTTGCTCTTGCTGTTCAGGAGAAGAGCAACGATGAGTCTACAAGATAGTTAGCATAACCGAAATACATTATAGATTCATCGATGGCGTACCCATAGAGACCAAGAACTTCGCCGAAGATAAGAATCAGGACCATGCCAACAAAGATCCTAGACTGTTCCATATAAGCACGAACGCCAGTGTCGCCGACAATTCCGATGCAGTAACCAGCGGCAAGACCAGTCATGCCGACTGCAATGCCACATCCGAGATGCAGAAACCCCCTGATACTGTTAGTGTTCGTTTTCGTTGATGAGACTTCGCGTCGACGTACGAAAACAAGCTGTAGTTCTTGCCGGGGTCGAGATCCTCAGCGATGAGGACGGAGATGACTAGCGAGTAAACGGCAATAATACCGGACATGACGACGGGAATGAGACACTGCAAAAAGCGTCAGCGATGGCCCTGATTGAGCCGAAGGACAGTTATACCTTCATGATGAGGTCTGGCCTAAATGTACCGACACCAGCAATGCCGATGCCAGACTTGGCTGTGCCATAAGCAGCACCAATACCTATCGGAGCCGTTCAGTATTCGATCTGGGTCATGTCGCATCGCGTAGAGAGGGAGGAAGTATCGTACATCCGAAGACCATTGCAGCTGCAATTCCGGCCTACAAACTCGCAGCATCAGCATTCGCGTCCACCCCTGGTTTCAGACCAACAGAAATGCCAGCGCGGAGATACTCACCATCCCAATAAAGGGGGCAAACTTGGGGGCGAGCTCTGATTCTGCCATGGTGAGAATATGAGGCCGTCAGCGAGCTCTAGTGTCAAGGACGACGTGAGAGTTGACGTTGATAGCTTGATGATGATGTAGCCTGCTACTGGCCAAGGCTACCAGAGGAGTTGGAAGCTGAGGTGGAAAGCCACATTGAACGGGTGAATTTGACCAATGACGAGCGAGTGCATGGAAATGGGTCACGTGACTGCATCAGCCATCGAGTAGGGTACCGAAGAATTCGGGACTCGAGAAGTAGGACAAAGAAACATACCCTCTAATCACTATTAAGAAATATATCTAGGATTACATGATAAATATAATAGAACTTCGTACTATTTTTGCATATTTACATAAGGTAGCTCAATTTGGCCTTGACTGGGCTCGTGATTCCATAAATAAATAAGGTTGTCATATAATTAAAGTGCCTGCTAATAATGGGAAATAACAGGCTTCTACCAGGTATCTTGACTTTATCTTCTTCCTCCACTTGGGGAGGGAGCCGATATGGATGGTTTCCAAGTTTTTTCTTTGTCTTTGTCTAAGGTAGGTAGAGTGGTAGACCGCTATGATTGTTCTCCTTGAACCTTATTCTACCCCTAAAGTCGAGATTAAGTATCCCTTCGAAGTTGCTAGGTAAGGTATGTTATTATGTTATTAGTGAGCTTTGCCCAAGGCTGAAGGGCCGAGACAGCCGGTAAT
Source organism: Fusarium sp. NRRL 25184 (assembly GCA_013755755.1). Classification (NCBI taxonomy): domain Eukaryota; kingdom Fungi; phylum Ascomycota; class Sordariomycetes; order Hypocreales; family Nectriaceae; genus Fusarium; species Fusarium sp. NRRL 25184. The sequence goes on along the minus strand of JABSSZ010000390.1, from coordinate 67,720 downwards.
ACCTGGTCTTTGGCGGCACTTGATTCCACAGCTCCAGTCGCAGAAACATTGGATGCAATCAAAAGCAAGGACAGCATGGAGATGCCTATCTGCTGATATTGTTCTCGGCAACTCTCGTCAGTAAGATTGCCCAAGTTTCGTCATGACAAACGACAAACAATAGGTAGCAATTAACAAACACCCGCCGCTGCATAATCAAAGGATGCAGGTTAATGTTAGAAGTAAGAATCAACGGCCACTAGCGTGCCCCTTGGGTCCCTCCAGTTCAACAGGAGGTTTAATTGCCGTAACTCGCGTCTAAGGTGTGGCAACGCAACCACTGGATCAATTAACCTTTGAATTGAATTCGACTCACCACAAAGGGTCCATTGCGGACAAAGATCCTGTGCAACGAGTACACGGGTACAATTGAGCGACGCAAGAGGAGATATGGCATGTGCTTGCTACATAAATGAGGCAGCAGTAACAATAGCTGTAGCAGCATCTGTTCCAGGTATCGGACTGGAGCGTCAACACTACAGTTAGGCGACCAACCTCAGGTCGGACTACGATACACAAACAAAGAGGCTCAACTTCACTGTAACAACTCGAGTTGACGCCTTGAAACAAGGAATCGACTTTAGCACCGACTAAAGATAAATTACTATTTTAACCTGCTCCTGAATAACTAACTTGTCCCTTCTCTTTTTCGTATCCACGGCGCAACGCCCAAGATCCATGCTCTTACACTGCGACTTTATACCCCAGTATATTCATCCCCTGAAATTGTACTAAACAATTTAACTGCCCATAGCCCATCCACTACGGCCCGCCCACATTGCGCGCCCCCCGTCACCACATTCATCTCGACCCCCAAAGAGCGCAGAGGCCGCCATCAGACAGGTGGACTTTGTGGTGGATCTAGCACTGGCGTGTCCGTCGTTGGCTCCTAGACTCCCTGGCCTGTCCTGTTCTGTTCCATTCAGTACCTGGACGTGGATTCCATTGGCTTGGATTGCCTTTACCTCTTTACCTGCGACGAGTCGGGTGCCTGGCCTCGATCGTGAACCTGCAACTGCAACTCCCTCCCAAGTCCATCACCAGAGGGCCACTCCCCCCAGAAAAGCCCTTTCGAGACGGCGACCGCCCATTGCCTGCGATCATATTCCCTAATATCGTCCCTCCGCATCCTCGATCGGTCGACGAGCTTCGGCCCAAGGCGATAGGTTTGCCATTTTGCTCAACCGGCCGCCTTGTAAAGTCCGACGGCCCCCCTCGAGCCCAAACTTGCAAATTCCGACACGACACTTTGCTTGGGTAGAATTCACCCCCCGATCCCTCATCATCTCTCCAACTGTAACGACGAGCGCTACCTGTGAGGGTCTTCGCAGAGCCAATATATAACGACCGGTTATCGCTCACGCATATTCCCCAAGGTTTATCTTCAGCCTAAGGGGACGTACAGTATTGGCATCGACTGACGGCGGCGCATCCGTCGAAGTCGGCTGTTGATACGCCAGATAACGAGCTTGTAGCCTTTGGCGCTCAAAACCCTACCGGTAATGCAATTCCCATCTCCAGCTACCACCCCTTTCTGGAAACTCTCCTGACATGCCCTCAATCAAGTTTCCCTTATCATGTCGAACTACAGTTATGATCCTCGAGGAGCTCCTCAAAGGCCGCCGCAAAGGGGCTACGGCGACGAGAACAATTACGGTCAACGAGATGCTGCATTCTCTAACATCTTCGGCGCGGCTCCGCCTCCTGGCCGATCCCAAACAATGACTTCGTCGTCCTCGGTGCCTCAAAACATGATGGATTCCGGTCGCACTCAGACTATGTCTTCAATGTCCTCTGGTATGCAACGGCAACCACCGCCTCGTGCTCCTCCAGGACATTATGGAGACCCAGCAGCTGGCAGGACTCGAACAATGGATAGCAATAGCATGATGGGGAATGGCTACTATCCAAGTCAACGCTCGGCATCCGGTGGCCAAATGCCACCTCACTACATGCAACAGCAGCAACATCATCAGCCACGACGTCCATATCCTGGCCCTGGAGGACCTCCACCTCCGCGAATGGAGCAAAGGGGTCCGCCGCCTCCGCAAGCTCCTGGGGCAAGGACTCCCGCCCAGCGATTTTATCAAGGAGGACCGGCACCTGCAATGAACAATGACCCTTATCGCTCGCAGTCACTCGCTTCTGCTCCTCGCCAGCCAATGTATCACCCCCCTCCTAGCGCCTATCAGCAAGCACCAGCAAACCACCTTCGACAAGCTCCGTACGCGCAACAGAACTCGGCGAGGACGACCGCTCAGGGGCGAGTTGTGCCGGAACGTCACGAAGACCGCACCATGTCGCTGACCGGCAATTACCAACCCCAAAGCATGGACGCCCATCAGACCATGAGCGGTCGAGTTATCCCCAACCGACGAGCACCTACCGAGCTGCCGACCACTAACGGTTATCCTAATGCGATGCCTCACGCTCCAGGAGCACAGACCCGAACTTCTAGCATGGTTTCGTCCAACGGTGCTGGCGATCATTCTAGGACAATGTCGATGGCCTCTACGGTGGCACCAACCATCACCCCTTCTGAGTCTGATGCTTCTACTTTGGTTCAGCGACCAACCAGAAGCAAGTCGATCGAGAGCGAGCGCCCCCCGACTGCGACAAAGATTCGACCACCCCTCGTATATCCTGCCCTACTGTCTCGAGTCGGAGAGTGCTTCCGTCGCAAGATTATTGTTGGCGACCGGACCAAGAACGAACTGACATACAAGAATGCTTTCAGCGGTTCTGAGGCGGTCGATGTCTTGTCTTATATTATTAGGACTACGGATCGTAACCTTGCCCTCCTTCTTGGCCGAGCTCTGGATGCCCAGAAATTTTTCCACGATGTCACCTACGAGCACCGTCTGCGAGACTCCCAGTCGGAAATGTACCAGTTCAGGGAGACATTAATGGACGAGCCAGAAGACAAGCCCGCGGTGAATGGTGTCTTCGTCCTGCTTTCCGAATGTTATTCTCCAACTTGCACCAGGGATCAACTTTGTTATTCAATTGCCTGCCCTCGACGATTGGAGCAAGTCTCGAGACTCAACCTTAAGATCAACCCTGGATTACGAAAGGAGGATGCTGTCAATGCTGTCGATGACGAAGTTGATCAGACAGACGAACAGAAACTCTGGATTAACTCCGTTCCCAAGGAAGTTGCTGAGAAGGTCGATGAGCGGGAGAAGAAGAGGCAGGAAGTTATTTCGGAGATCTGTTATACCGAGCGAGATTTCGTTAAGGATTTAGAATATTTACGAGACTTTTGGATTCTGCCTTTACGGTCAAAGGCTTCTCCAGTTCCTGTTCAGCGCCGCGAAAAGGTTGTCAAGAACATTTTCAGCAACATTATCGACCACCCCAGTATTCATACTGTCAGCTCCCGGTTTGCGTCTGGTTTAACGACTCGACAACAAAAGGAACCTATTGTCCATAATATCGGTGATATTTTCCTTGAGTATGTCCCTCAATTCGAGCCCTTCATCCTGTACGGTTCGAAGCAGTTGGAGGGAAAGTTTGAATTTGAGAACGAAAGATCGGTCAACCCATACTTCAGCAAGTTTGTGGACGAGATTGAAAGGCGCAAGGAGTCGAGAAAACTGGAGTTGAATGGTTATTTGACCAAGCCTACGACCCGTCTGGCACGATACCCCTTACTTTTGGAGAACGTCTTGAAATACACGGAAGATGGCAACCCCGATAAGGAGGACATTCCTAAGGTTCTGGTTATGATTCGAGATATTCTTGGCAGAGTCAACGCAGAGTCCGGAAAGGCTGAAAACCGATTTAACCTCAGAAGGCTTCATGAGCAGCTTCGTTTCAGACCTAATGAGAGGGTTGATCTTCGACTCACAGAAGAGGGACGTGAAATGGTCTTCAAATGCCAGTTCAAGAAGTCGCCCACGGATCCTGCAGAAATTACGGCCTTCCTCTTTGATCACGCCGTTCTTCTTGTTCGCATCAAGCAGTCTGGCAAAACTGAAGAGATCAAGGCATACCGACGACCTATTCCTCTGGAGCTTCTGGCAATCAGGGAAATGGACGAAGTCATCCCCAAGGATGGCAACATGAAGCGTAGCTCGTCGAGCCTGATTCCTTCAATCCGGAACAACGCCAACGACCCAGCGAGAAAGGAAGGCTGGCCGATTACCTTCCGCCATCTGGGCAAAGCAGGCTACGAACTGACGCTTTATGCATCTAACCAAGCTGCCCGTCAAAAGTGGCTTGAGTTTATTCATACTGCACAGGAACGCCTTCGATCCCGTGCCGATTTCTTCAACACAACGGTCATCTCAAGCAAATTCTTTGCTGGTACCAACCGTGTCAACTGTGTCACGCCATTTGGTAAGTCCTTTCTGCTTTGTCCGATTCGTTCGCTAATATCATGACAGATGGTGGCCGTAAGCTCTTGTACGGTACTGACAATGGTGTTTACCTGTCGGACCGCAAGGTGAAGGATCAAGTGCCCCGTAGGGTATTAGAGACTGCAAGCGTGACTCAGATTGATATTCTGGAAGAGTACCAATTACTCTTGGTCTTGTCTAACAAGACACTCCAGTCTTACCCAGTTTCCGCCCTCAACCCCGATGAGCCCGCATTGTCTAGAAGGCCTAAAAAGATCCAGAACCATTGCAGTTTCTTCAAGACGGGCATCTGCTTGGGCAGGCATCTGGTCTGCTGCGTCAAGTCATCTGCCCTATCTACTACGATCAAGGTCTTTGAGCCTAATGATGCCATGACCAAGGCCAAGAAGCAGAAGGGTATTGGTAAATTCATGAGCGGCGGTCATGATGAGCTCAAACCATTCAAGGAGTTCTACATTCCTACTGAATCTTCTTCAGTTCACTTCCTCAAGTCCAAACTCTGCGTTGCCTGCGCTCGAGGTTTCGAGGTTGTTTCTCTCGAAACTCTCGAAACACAATCATTGCTTGACCAGGCTGATACGTCACTTGACTTTGTGGCTCGCAAAGAAGGAGTTAGACCAATCCACATTGAACGACTTAACGGAGAGTTCTTGCTTAACTATTCGGAATTCTCCTTCTTTGTTAACCGCAACGGCTGGAGGGCCCGGCCAGAGTGGCGAATTGACTGGGAGGGTACACCACAGAGCTTCGCACTCAGCTACCCCTGGATCCTTGCCTTCGAGCCAAACTTTATTGAGCTCCGGAATATGGAGAACGGTGCTGTACACATTGTCCCCCGCAAGAACATTCGCATGCTTCATAGTAGTACACATGAGGTAAGTTTGATCACACAGAAGGCTATTTCTTTCTAGGATGCTAACATGATTCCAGATCCTATTTGCGCACGAGGACGATAAAGGAGACGACGTTGTTGAGGCCATCGACTTTTGGAAGAGCAACCGCAAGTCGGAGTTGCTCGGTTCATAACAATAAATAAATACCGGACCCGGCATTGGGGAGCGTCTCTTTTTCCTGGAAACACTTTTTTCTTCTTGTATTACTTGGCGGCGCCCAACTACTACGATGTCAACTATCCTTGGGCGCGAGATACTCGCAAGAGTATTGACGATTTTCGGCTTCTTTGTGGTATCCCTTTTCTTTGGGAAGACGCAATATTTTGGGCCGCACTTCGAACCGCTCACCGGATGTGGTTGTAGTGCTCCTGGCTATGTAAATCGTCAAGTCAGCACATGATGAGCCTTAATGCTAGCTGAACCAGAGCAAATCATCACTCCAAGGGCGTCGCTAAGATGTTTGAAATATAGGGGCTGTAGATACGGAGACGGGGGCCATGACGAGCAGGATGTAGGATGGGACAAGATAAGATGACGAGATGGAAAAGAGAAAGACGAAATATCGTAGCTTGTACTCTGGAAGGATGAGCGATGTTTAGCATGGCATGGCAATGGCATAATACTGCGTTGCGTGGCATGAACTATTTTGGAGCAGCTTGGAGCAATTTGAGAGGGAGGGAGCGTCGTGAAACAAGGGCCTGGACAGGACGGGACAGGAAAGGAAAGGAATGGAAAGGAATGGAAAGGAATGGGCTCTACGGTACTATAGTAGTTGAGTTTACAATTGCGATTGTAGTAATTGGAGATATCCTCCCTGTTCTATCACTCTTTGTTACTCACTCGCTCACTATCTGGATGTCTTAGCCAAGTGTCAATGGCCCACTATAAAAGAACCAATCCCCTCTTATACGACCCTGACATTGGCGTATGCCATGTGGCAGTGTCTTCTGTGGCTCGCTTGTGGTAATGACTGTTTCATATGGGTATCATGGAAGGAAAATATGGAATGTTTTTTGACCATTGGGTTCTTTCAATATCTTGAAGCCTGATGAAATCTCCATTTTGCTCGTTTCTTCACCGAGTTTCGTTCGACTCGGGGTTACTTGTTCTGTAGTTAACTCGCCTAAAGTTCCTGAGGTCATGATTCGTTGCGCTAGTGCTACCTCGCTGTAGCCCAGTAGACCAGGCACTAACTCTATCGCTATCTATCTCCAATTGCATGTGATTCATTGAATACTGACATCACCTCCATCTAGACAAAACCTTCGACTACTTAGTACCTTATCAACCTCGTTTCCTTTTTTCTCTTATTGATCCTTGTCCCTAGAACAACAAAAGCCTTAAGCTGGGATAAGCTTGTATCGCGACAATCATCAGACAAAGATTGTCGCGATGGCTATTCCTTTTATCGGAAGGCTTCGCCCGTAAGTTTCTCCCCTATTCGTCTTTACCTTGGCCTTGCATCCATCTTGGAAGATCTGCGTGGCGCTCATCCACATTTTCATCTCTACTATGCGCCGACTTTACTAACCTTTAATCCGAATAGTCACGAGTATCTAGCTCTCGTGGGATCGTTCATCCTCGTCGGTCTCGAGGCAATTATTCGAGTCTTGACTTTGGCTTTGCGTGAGTCGCAGACCCTTTCCGAGCGGTGTAGGGGTCATACTAACAACAACATCGCAGCCCCATTTCTTGTTACGCTTTTCTATAGAGCTTCAAGACGACTCTTCAATAGGTTTTCTGCGCCTGCGAGGCGACGAGCGGAGAGTAAACGAAAAAGTTGGCTTTTTGGCTGTTTCTATTAGACTCGGACTAACATCGTGCAGCGATATCCACCAAGGTACGAGACGCGCCTGACTTTGTTGAGCTGTGCCGCATTTGGGGCTACGAAGCAGAGGAACATATCGTTCAGACCAAGGATGGATATCTTTTAGGTCTTCATCGTCTGCAGTGGAGAAAGGGAGAAGAAGGACAGAAAGTTAACTACGGCCCGACGAGTCTAAAAAAGAAGGTCATCTACATGCACCATGGCCTTCTTATGAATTCAGAGGTTTGGGTTGCTCTCACAGATGAGCAAAGATGTCTACCATTCGAGCTGGTTGAGAGAGGTTACGACGTTTGGGTAGGTTTGCCTTCGTCACGCAGCCCACATCTGTTGACTAACATTTGCACAGTTTGGAAATAATCGGGGTAACAAGTACTCCAAAAAGTCAATTAATCAGTCGCCAACCTCCAACGCCTTCTGGGACTTTTCCATCGACGAATTTGCCTTCCACGACATTCCAGATAGCATCAGCTATATTCTTGATACAACCCAGCAGGAGAGTCTCTCGTACATCGGCTTTTCGCAAGGTACAGCTCAGGCTTTTGCCAGCTTAGCCATTCATCCCAAGCTCAACAACCAGATCAATGTCTTCATCGCTCTCGCGCCTGCTATGGCGCCTGCCGGCTTATCTAGTGGAATTGTCGACGCACTCGTAACGGCATCGCCTTCTGTTTTGTTCCTTTTGTTTGGTCGTCGTTCGATTCTCAGTTCCGCCACTATGTGGGAGACCATCTTGTACCCGCCCATCTTCAGCAAGCTCATCGACATGGGGCTTTCATTCTTGTTCAATTGGCAAACCCTCAATATCTCGGCGAGTCAGAAACTGGCTGCTTACCCACATCTGTACTCTTTTACGAGCACCAAGAGTGTGGTTCATTGGTTCCAAATCATTCGAAATAAATCCTTCCAGATGTATGACGATGACGTCCATCAACCCATCAGTGTCACTTCAAGCAGCAAATACTCCAAGGTTGCCAAGTACCCGACTCGAAACATCAAGACACCAATCGTTCTGGTTTACGGTGGCAGCGATTCCCTGGTGGATATCAAGGTTATGCTCAAGGAACTACCCCCTCAAACTGTGGCAACGGAGATTCCTCACTATGAACATCTTGACTTTCTCTGGGCTCGAGATGTCGATACACAGGTTTTCCAGCACGTGTTCGATGCGCTCGATAGCTTTACTGATGCCGAGCATACGAAGGAGGAATATGATCGTTACTATGTCAGTCGGCAGGAGAGTCTTCTAGGTTCAGGTTATGCGTTTGGGCATGCTCACCATGGCAGCGAGAGCGAGTCTTCGACACTTACACCAAGTCTTGAGGGAGCCAATGGTGTCCAACTTGCACCCCAACCTCAGCCACATCGAGCACGAGAGCAGGCGTCTGGAATTCCTTCCCCAAAGAACACGACCAGACACAGAGTGAAATACTCCGGTGAAATACCTGCAGGCGACAGACCAGCCACCCCTGAGCTTTTTAAGAGTGCTGCGGGAAGAGACTCACCTGAAAGTGGATTGGATTCCCCAGTAGCGGCCAGAGTAAAGGCTGGTGTCAAGCGCAGCGGGAGTGTCGGGAGCAATATCAGCCTGGACATGCGAGAGGGTCGTGGTATCAGTGTCGGTGCGAGTAAGGCTGCTGGCGGCATTGTGACGAAGAGCGGCGCCAGCGGAACCAACGTGGAGGAGAGTCCTAGAAGGGACAGCTCTGCAGAAAAGAAAAAGAAGTAGGTGTTTAAGTGGAAGCGCAATGGAGGAAGAGTTGGATTCAGTCATGTCTTCGATCGACGATTCAGAAATAATGCTTATGCTTTTTGTTTTGTTACAGGAGGGAAAGCGACACATCTCGAGCAGTACACGCACGTTACAATATATTGGGTTTGAGAGAGCCCAGCTTTTCGCAATATATATAGGGCAGACTTGCACATATCAAGTTGCCGGAATCACGATAGGATGGGACTTAAGACAAGCTGGAGACCCTCGTCTGTGCTACATTGATCATTTTCCGCCCTAAAAGAGGCACTGCAGCAAGAGTCTGACTCTCATTTAATAGGTAGTCAAATTAGGATGATGGTGCGAGGAAGTGTGAGTGGGCCATATGCAAGGCTCCTTTGATCCATCAACTATATTATTGAGGCTGAATGGAAACAATCAATAATATCTCTTGATAGGACTACCTTTCAATATCTCCACAATCAAAACGGCAATGCATGTTGTTTTTCGGCCACCAAGGGCCGACGGGATGATAGAATATGTCAGTGGCTACATAGTAACCGCAAACTTGGCGAAACACGAAATACGACGGAGATGAACTCCGATATCATACTTGGATCCTGCACCTACCCCTCTGGCCTTTACCCGGATACCTTGCTTATAGATTATGAATATTTGAAGGTTATTTGTATATGACCAGAACGAAGAGCCACTCGCCTTGAAGCTGAAGTACGAGAATGTTGCATGGCGAGGTGTAATATATATAGGGCTACTTTTCTTTTTATTCCTTTCCTTTAAGCACTGGGCACACATACTCATATTTACCCTGTTCTCATATCCTCACTATGCAGCCAACCTCGACTGTTTCCTTTAACGGGACACAAGCTCCTGACATGCCCTTCTTTTGTCTTAAAAATCCCGAAGCTGGAGCGTGTGTAGACGATACAGGCTACTACCTCTATCACCTTGATCTTGCACCAAATGCTGCATTTCTTGCGATATTCACAGCTTCCTTGATCGGCTTCATCGTCACTTGGGTTTTCACTCGCAGAGGTACAGCTTTCAATGTCGCCATGATCCTAGGTCTTCTGTGTGAGATCATTGGATACAGTGGACGTATCGCGAGTTGGTACAATCGATTCGATATGAATGCCTTTCTTACTCAAATTTGTTGCTTGACCATGGGTCCAGCCTTTATGGCTGCGAGTATCTATCTTTGTCTGCGCAGGATTGTATCAGCTTTTGGACCAGAGAACTCACGGTTACCTCCCGAATACTACACTAGATTTGTAGGTCATGCTCTTGTGTATATTCATCGAACTTGTATTCTAATATACCCACTCTGTAGTTCATCCCTTGCGATATTGTCTCTCTAGTCCTTCAAGCTCTTGGGGGTGGTATGGCCTCCGTTGCTTCTCAACAGTACAAAAGCGCAGACCTAGGCACAAACATCATGATAGCAGGACTCGCCTTCCAAGTTGTCACGATTCTCACTTTTATTGCTTGCTCAGTCGACTTTGCCATTCGAACTATTCGTCGTCAACGTGTCCTCGGTGAAGCAGCCTTTGACCCGCGCCCTGAAATCGTCAAAGTCCGCAATTCTCGTCGGTTCAAAGCCTTTCTCTGCGCTCTATCACTCTCTGCATTTTTTATTCTTTGGAGAAGCGCCTTTCGAGTTGCAGAATTGTCTGAAGGCTGGACAGGGCCCCTTATGGGTCATCAGTATATGTTTGTTGGGTTTGAGGGCATCTTGATTGTTGTTGCCGTGGCTATTCTCAATATCTTCCATCCCGCCTTATGTATGAAGGAGCTGTTGGATCTACATGATGGTGGTCTCAAGGGCATTTGGGGCTTCCGCAACCGCAAAAACAATGCCATGAATATTGAAGAGTCTGTGGAGGATTCAGACCAAAAGATACCCACAAGAGAAGCTGTTGCAGTTTAGGCTCGGTTCAGTGTGTGTGCGTGGGAGGATCAGAACGAGCGTCGGAGACAATCACCAAGTTACTTATGTGTAGGGAAGCCTTTAGGCATTGGTAGGATGGCACAAATGTTGAATGGACGTATTGTCGGTAGTGAATTTTATGGATCTTATGAATAGTCCCCATGTGTCTCCGTGTAGTTTAAGAAGTATATTCTAGTTACATTCGGATCTTAGCCCGTGCCAAAAGTCACTTGTAGGTGTTTGACAGCATCTTCTATCATCTTATACCCCCTATTAATTACACCATGAAGAGAAAGAATAGAGTGTGTTCCGCCTTTGACCAGCAACGTTTCCACATCAACTCCCAACCCCCTCAACTGCTCTGCAAAAGCTAGTGCCTCTGGTGCGAGGATATCCATCTCTGCAATAGCAATCCACGTCTTTGGAAGCTTTCTCAAGAGAGATTCGGGGGCGAGATTAGGGCTTGCGTCCCATTGAGAGCGATGATCATGTTGAGTAAAGTAAAGCTTACGATAATACTCCATTCGTGCAGGTGTAAGCCAAGGTGCAGTCTCGGCATTGGGCCTCCATACCCCTTCAGCTGTGGCAGTATTGTCAACAACCGGTATGAATAAGACCAATGATATGGGAGGATGTGTAATAGTATTTGGGAGTGACGGTTCAGCTGTCGGTGAAGGGACTTCTGGGTTCGATGCAGATAATGCAGCGACAATCGCCAGGTTAGCACCAGCTGATGTTCCGCTGATGGAGATACGGGAGGTGTCGATCTTTTGCAGTTCAGCTGGACAAGATGCGACCCATCTCACGGCATCAATGGCATCCTCGACTGCCGCTGGGAATGGGTTTTCAGGGGCCAGCCCATAGTCAACGCTGACGACCATGCACCGCGCTCCTGGTTTTTGTGTAAGCATCGTACGATCAGACACGATGAAAGAAACACATACTCTCACAAGCCCAGCAACAAAGATCGGTGCCATTGTTGAGTCCTCCAACTGCCCAGCCACCACCGTGAAACCAAACGAGGACAGGCCAGCCTCGCTCATCACGTTGGCCCGTTGGTGTGTAAACTCTCACTCGGAATCTAGCAACGTCATAATCGCAGATGCTCCCTACGGGAATAGGCTTTGTTCCTCCAGGAGGGAGGGAATGTTTCTTAGTGCGTATTGAGCCGTCCCAGTCATTGATTTCGTCTCTTTCGATATACTGTAGATGCGCCTCATGATAGGCAACATATTGGGGATCTAGACTGTCACGAATGGTGGGGTGGAGGGGTTGACAGACCTTGCGGCGTGTGTCACCTGTCATTGTAACGATTCATGAGTTTGGAGTAAGTTTCGAAGAGTTGTAGTGAATCAATATGTGAGGTTGATTCAGTTGATTCAGAGGTCAGAGGTGAAACCCCACGCTTCCTCCAACCCCCACTATTCAGAGGCTAGACCCGCATGCTGAGACTTAAGCTTACATTTCGAAACATTTTCTGTCAGTTTTAGAGTCAGAAAGATCCATTACGTGTGGTCGATTGCAATATTGTTCTCATATTGTAATCTCAAGACATCTTCAAATCGATTCAACAGCAGCATCGTTGTAACAAAGCCCACGTGACGTGACCCCAGCAATCGAATTCTGGGTTCCGTATCCGGACTGCCCGAACGGTGCCGTAAATAGTGGGGCAGGTGCCGAAGCCCGTCGCCGTAATTCATAGGGTTATCCCGACTTTTGAGCTGAAGTTTGACTGAGCATGGTATGAAAGAACAAACCAGTTTCTTGGATTGAATACCATAGCAAAAACTTCCATTGCTATCGGTCCTTTCAAGCTTTACAACAACACATATTACCATCGAGATGGAGTCAGCCTAGCAACTTCAAACAATCATGACCTGACAGTTGTGTTGCCACGTTCACGGCTTGGCTTGCTCATAGGCATGCGTAAAGTGTTTGGCAAGTCAGCGGGTATACGGTGTGCCCAATTACTACTGGCCATTGCTGTTTTCTTGAACGAAATGCTTCCCTATAAGTGGAGAGAAGTTGTGTTGGTGAATGCCAAGCAGACTCAGCATGGGTGCTGTGGATTGAGCGAGATGAAGCTGGCTCGGTTCTGGATTTCCGAGGTAGGTATGTAGGTAGCAGCCCAGTTTTCAGGGTCCTCATGGTAAAATACACAAAATGCGATAGGAGGGTTTGTCCAGAGCAACTTGAGCTGTCTTGTAGGGCTGTGGCTTTAGGCGGCTGACATGCTTCGGTTTGGCCGTAACACGTAGAGTCGACATGCCGAAACCTAGCACATGCAGTCAGATGAGTAGGACATTCATCATAGGTATGTCACCATAAATCAGCCCTATCGTCTTGTTGATGGGAGCAATGTCTTGGGTCATTGCGATTAGTGGGGGAGTCCCAACCACGGGGTAGAGTCATTCATTCATTCATTCATTCATTCACATGTGTTCACCAAATTGAATCAAGGTTCATCAGCCGTTGCTGTTTTTATTAGAGACTCTCGGGTAGATGCCAAACTTAACAATAGACAAAGCATACCTAGGTAATTAATACAAAGATTCAGTTCCAACGGCCTTGGACGAGTACAAACAAAGTAGTACTAGGCTCACACGCAACCTGCCGTATTAAATGTCGAATATCGAGAACCAAATTGAGATACGCATTCCTTGACCAATTGTATTCTCGTACCGAGGTGAGAGTTCCTACTTGTCAAACAAAATACGAAGAGCCGGGAGACAATATCCATATTGCGCCATCCGTGACGTACGGATCCCGCTAATCTGACAGCGAGGCCGCCCAGTAACTTTACGGAACCCCCACATTAAACTTGAAGATGGCTCATGGAACGCGATACAATCAATCATGGCTCTAAAATGTTGTGTTTTGCACCGCCGCGATCAAACAAGATCGTTTGTAACCTTTTCCCTATCTGTAGTTGTTAAGGATGTAAAACATTCTCGGCCACTAACGCCAAAACCCCAGGTCATGACCCTGAGCACGAGCCTGTGACCTGGACCATCTATGTACGATATGGTCGCACCATCAAGTCTCATGGGTAAATTCGAATAACAAGGTTAGTACTTTTAATGGCCAAAAAACCGAGTTCAAAAGATCCCCAGGGTTCCCCAGGCGATAACGAATAACCGTGGAGTGTGTTTGTACCCAGGCACTGAATGAATATTTGCGATTTAGTATAACAAGGCATAAGGTATACTTCTTGGCCGTTGAGACTATAGATTAACTTTTGTATCATTGACTGTGGCTTATACTGTAACATCACCTCAAGGCGTTCCCGACGATAGTCAATGAATGGCTGGGATGTGTTGGATGGTTGGATATTAATGACATGGGGAAGCTTCGGAGCCTGATTGATCTTCAGTGACGTCTCATTAGGTTAGTAGTTCAGGTAGGTTATTCCAATCTCACCTACCTACCTACCTACCTTACCTATGCATACTCCGTTTCTGCTCTGTTCTCCTCCGTCGGATACAGTCCCCTTCTCTTTCTTGGGTCAATCACCTTGTCTTATTATTTGCCTGTCACTCGCTAAACCCTGCCTTTGCACCAACCAAATTCTGATAGTTGAGGACGAGACTGATTTACTTGTTGTTCTTCTCGCCATCTCTGGACTACAGTCTCCAGTCTCCAGCCCAACAGACTAACCCGCCCAGTCCGTCAGTCTCACACCGCAGGACGCAAGGCTCTACGTATTGTTCTCTACCTTGGCTAGTTCAGACCCAAATTTAGGACCCGACGAACAGACAGATACAGATACTTCAAGTGGAGGAGGAGGACTCAGGACCTTGTTTGCCTAGACCAGACTACCTACGCTGTCCGTTCTGTCCTGTGTCTGAGTAAGAGGGGCTTTCGCTTTAGTTTCGTATCTCCCTCTCTCTATCTCGCTCAGACAATCCAATCCATTCCGCGCCCGACGCTCTCGAGTCCGCCCATCACACATATCCAGTCCAGTCCATTCGCATCCATCTCCGACACAAGATCCATTTTCTCCGCTGAGCTCATCCGACTCGAAACCCGACCCGACCGCCTCGATTTGTTTTTGCGCACAACAAATCCGTCGCTCTTTTTCTTGCGTCTTACTCTGTTTGCGACAGCGTCATCTTCAGCTCCCGCAATCTGTTATTATATCCATCGTCGACGTCCTCGACCCCTCAATGCGACCCGCCTACGCTCATCAACCCTCGCCGTCCTATACGAGGTAGACGCCCGAACCGCCAAGCCCAAGCGGCACTCACATTTATTCTTGCGACCATTCCCGATTCCCTTGTCACAACTACTTCCAACATCAGTCACCTGCCGCCATGTCTTTTCGCGGCGACGACCAGCGAAGATATGGCCATGTGCCGCCTGTGCAGTATCCGGTCGCCGGCCGCGGCCAAGAGTACCAGCAACAGCAGCAGCAGCAACAACAACAACAACCACACTCATCCTACGACGATATTGGGCGCCGAGCTAGCTTCAACGGCGGAGACGACGCTGCTTATATTCAGCCGCCCACCAATCGATCTCCTGCCTTTGGCGGCTCTGGAGAGGATGAGCTCTTCATGAATAACAATGCGGCGGCCCGGCCTGGCTACGGTTCCACGAACAACGCACTGTCGGGCTACCAGCACCAGTACCAAGATGTACCCCCCACGCCGACATACTCATACAATCCTCAAAGTTTTGCGCAAACTTCAGGCTTCTCGCGGTCGACATCCACCAACGCCCTGCCATACCGCAACCAGCCTCAGCTTCAGGCTCAGCCCCCCTCGCGTTATGCTTCGAATGCCAGCTCCTACACACCGCAGGCTTACGACCCTTCTGCTTATGCAAGCACCAATGTCCCACAACGACAAGCTTCTTACCAAGGATACAATACATATGGCCAGTCATATGGCTCGCAAACATCCCCTGGCTTCAATCAGTCTACAGGAAGTTATCCGCAATCGGCGGCTTCTCCTGCTTTATCATCCGGGTTTGAGCAGCCGTTGCGGAGCCCCTCACTCAATGCCTCGCCTGGCGCAGCACAGACCTCGGCATATGACCAGTCTTATAGCCAATACCCAGGCCAGTTGTCTAATGGAGGAGGATCTTTCTCGAGTGCTTCGCAGCCTCCATATCCTACCGCGACGCAAATGCCAATCGGGCCATATTACTCCCCGAATGAGCATAATTCACTCTATAATAGAGGATCGCGTTCAAATTCACAGGCCTCGCCTATGGGATCACCCGTGAACCCTGGATCAACATCACCCGGACTGCAACGGCACCCGACGAATGCACCTTTGCCAAGTCGTCCTGTCGACGATGAGCTCACCTGGAGTGCTGGACATGAGCGCATCACGAGTGACAACCTTATGCAAGAGTTGGAGCTAGAATTGGGCGGTTCTGGACAAGGCTACCGTCCCCTTCCTGAGCCTGAGAATGGTCATTATGATGACGATCTTCATGGACAGCGATTACAGCGTTTTGACTCAGGCGCCACTACAATTCCTAACAATGCCAGCCGAACGACATCGACGCGAACTGGTCAGACCGCTTATGAGCCTGAAGAAGAAGACGACGACGCATATGGAGAGGCTGGTCTGATGGCTATGCGGCAAGCTGAGCTTGATGAACAGCGCTTCAGTACCGGCTTCGGATATACAGACATGCCTGCTATGCCAGAACCCTCTCCAGAGCCCGCTCCTATCAACTCTTTGTTAACGAAGACTAAGACGTTACATACTCACCCCGAAGAGCAAGGCCACAGCAGCGACAGTGATTTTGCTGGTGTAGACTTGGGAATGCTAGGAGGTGGATTTGGTGGTACTTTGACATATGGCGGGGATGTTGGATCCCCACCCGCCTCATCCGGCCAAGATACTGGCCGACCACTGCCCACGCCAGGCTATTTCAGCCGTGCATATGATCAAGGGGAAAGTGTGCCTGCGTTCAAGACGGCAGAAATAGACTACGGCGGTACAGGAGGCTTGCAGCCCCCAACACAGCATCGGCTGAGCTTCGACGAGGAGGATGAACGAGTATCACTGCGGTCTCGACAAAGTGGAACGGAGTCCCCTAGTAAGGATGAACTGCAAGATCTGTTCTACCACCCGGGACTATCAAATCGACCCCTCCCGGCTATCCCAGGACCGGGATCCGATAGCAGCTCGATGCTCTCGGTTCAGACCAATAACCGACAGCAATACCAACACGCATACTCGCGTAGTACCGATTCGCGATTTGGTGCGCCGGATAACCCTGAAGCTTACTACACGGGCAATCAAGCTTACAACCTGCAACCCGAACGATCCATCTCTTTGGCTGGTCATAGCCATACACCTCAGGTGCAAACACCTGCTCGATCCAGGACTGATGCTGCCGAGGAAAGAAGGAAGCTCGCCAGGCACGGCCATCAGCAAGTGCCATCGAACCAATCTTTCCCAGAATACGAGACTCCTGCTGGCTCGATAGCGGCCTTCGATGGAATCACACTACCAAGCGGTCGAAAGAAGAAGTTCATTCCTTCCAAGCTTAATGCCTCGGATTTCCGCAGATGCGCTGAGCCATGGGCGCTCAGCGGTCTTGAAACTTGGATTCGTGAGATGGGAGAAGGTGAGATGGATCTAAGAGCCAAGACGATCGAGGAGGCTTTGATAAACCTCTTCACTGGCAAGATCCCCATGATGAATGTGGCAGATGCCGAAGTTCTTAGCACACATGTAGTATCGTTGATGCTGGAACGAGGTGTGCTTGTGCCTGATGAAGAATGGGTCAAATTTGGAAACGGCCGCATCTCTGGAGTTTTGTGGCAATTGACCGGCTCCGGATGTTATGCTCCCAAGGTCCACGACGAAGAGATTGGTGGTCGGTGCTACTCTCATCATTGTACTCGTACTCTCAAGAAGGTTGACTTGGAGGAGCTCGCCCAGGACTCTCAACCTGCAGACGAGTGGCACGTCTTTTATGGTCTTACCAAGGCCGACTGGGAATCAAAGCCCAAGAAGGAGGTCGAGCGTCAGAACATTTTGCACGAAATTGTTACTGGCGAGGAAAACTACATCAAGCAGTTGGATATCTTCCGCAGGTACTACAGGGATCAGCTTCGGGCCATGCAACCCCCTATTCTGAAGCCCGAGAAGCGAGACAAGTTTTTGCATACGGTGTTTGGAAAGCTTGATCAGGTCCAGGCAATCAACAAGGACCATCTTTTGTCGCAACTCAAGTATCGACAACAAGAGCAGGGTCCTTGGATCATCGGCTTCAGCGATTTGTTCCGAGAATGGATTCGCAAGGCCAAATCAGTCTATATCGAGTATGCTTCCGCTTACCCCAACGCAGTCTATCAGGTTCGAAGGGAGGCCGATCGCAATATTCTCTTCAAGCGATTCTTGGACGACATGCAGAAGCAAAAGGTCTCTTCGAAGCAAGATTGGACACATTACTTGATCGCGCCTATTCAGCGCCTTCAGCGTTACTCTCTTCTACTTGACAGTGTCGAGAAAAAGATGCCAACCGACAGTGAGGAAAAGACGAATTTGGCCAAGGCCATCGCGGAAATCCGACAAGTCACTCTCGAGTCTGATAACAAGGTCGAAGAACAAAACAAGAGAGTCGAAATGATGGAGCTGAACAGAATGCTCGTGCTGCGGCCAGGTTTCCATTCTGTTTTGAATCTCGACCATCTTGGCCGTGAGTTGATCTTCCAAGGTGACCTACAAAGAATGGGATCAAAGGGAGTTAGATGGGTTGACACACATGCTTTGCTATTCGACCACTACATGATCCTGGCGAAGACGGTGACTCCCAAGGAGGGCAAGGACAAGAAGTATGATGTTTCCAAGGAGGTACGTGAAATTTACTGCACAGCTTACGAAGCCACATCTAACAAAGCGCAGCCCATCCCCATGCCTCTCCTGTTTCCTGAAAGCATCAACGACGAACCAGTTCAGAAGCAAAAGGGTATCACTGCTCCATTGGGAAGAACTACGGCAGCGGCCGCCTCCAGCACTCAACTTAACAAGGTCAGTAGCAACACTGGTAGACCTGGTCTGGATCACGCAGCGACAAACTCATCTATTGGCTCTGGTCTTACACCAACCGGTTCGAACGACACTGAAGGAAAGATCCTTTATCCGTTCAAGGTCAAGCATCTTGGTCACGAGGTTTATACTTTGTATGCATCGTCAGCCAAGGATCGTGCCGACTGGTGTAACATGATTATCGAAACCAAGACAAGGCACGCCAAGGCACTCTTCTCTCAAAACGCTGAGCCATTCAGGCTGCGAGTTCTCGCTGATGCAGCTTTCCACTACGACACCGCCTCCATGTACGCAAGGTTCCCGAGTGTTGCAGTCAAGGGCACTCCCCTTGACCGGGCAATTCACGAGTTGGAGAGCGTGCTGGGACCGGCTCAGGGCGTCGCCCCCGTGTGCCGTGCTCAGGTCAACTGCGCTACCAGCTTCACTGCCTTTGGCAAGTCTGTTATTGCAATTGGAACTGATTACGGAGTTTATATCTCGGAGCCATCAAATCCTCGCGGATGGCAGAGGGTATGTGGCCTCCTTTTCTTCCATCTGACATAGCTAACATTTTCACTACAGACGGTCCAAGCAACTCGCGTCACTCAAATTGCTGTCCTTGAGGAATTCTCTGTCTGTGTGCTCATTGCCGACAAGAACCTCATTTCATATCCTCTAGATGTGATCGCACCCGTATCTGACTTTTCGGCCCCTGTCAACGATAGCCCTCGACGCGCACCACAGAGACTTGCCAAGGATGTAACCTACTTCGCCACAGCCAAGATGAAGGAAAGGATGCTCCTGTTCTATAAACGAAAAGAAGGTCTGCACACATCATTCAAGGTTCTCGAACCTATTTTCCAGAAATCTACCGAGAAGAAGTCTCGACTCTTTGGTGGACGAAAGAATGGTGGAGGAGGATGCGCGGAGACATTCCGAGACTTTGACGAATTCTTCTTCCCAACTGAGTGCTATTCCCTCAGTCTGTTCCAAACATATATTGCGGTTGCGACAGCGAAGGGAGTCGAGATGCTCACCCTGGATAAGAAGCAGCCTATGTCTATTCCCGACCTTAAAGCACCTGCAATTGCCAACATTGCCAGCCGCATCCGAGATCAGAAGCCGCTCGGCATGTTCAGGCTGAACGAGAACGAATTCATCGTGACATATGAGGACTGCGCCGTGTACGTGGACAAACACGGTGATGTCAGCCGCACGCTGATCATGGAGTACACGGGCAAACAGAAGAAGGCCCGTGGTGCGACCATGTATGGACAGTATCTACTCCTCTTCAACGAGGACTATGTTGAGGTGCGCAACGCGGAGAACGGACGATTGCGCCAAATTATCGCCGGCCGAGACGTGCGCGTGCTCGATCTCGGCGTCCGTGGACCGACTGGCCGAAGCACCTTGAATCCGCAGTCACACAGTAACGGGTATATGCAGTCGACAAGCGCGGGTAGCGAAGGGTCAAAGGGCACCGTCAAGATTGCCATGGCCCATCCGGAGCTCCCAGGTCGACAGATCGTTTTGGAGATGCTTTTGAACGACGGACACACGGAGAAATGAGTGGAAGCGAACGATTGATAATGGTTACGCTGATGAGCATCTCTGGAGACTACCCACCCGGCGTGGGCACAAGATCTCGAAATATGAATGACTTGAGCATGAGATGAAAAATCAAATTGATGGCTGTTTTAGAAGAAAGGGGGGCTTGTCTTTTTTTTTTTTGAGTCTGTACATGTATATATCGGCACTGGTTCCTCACTTGACGCTCCGTGGCCTAGCAGCCGGCTAATGATTGGATGGATGGCTGGGGCTATCATGGCGAAGGGAAATATTTGTGGCAGGGCGTTCATAGGTGGTGTATAAGAAGTTGCTGGTGTTATAATGCCATCATGAATGATACCTAAAGAACAATTTAGAGAGATATCTATAGTGGGATTGGATTATAATGAATGGCATTGGAAGTGACTGGCTGTTGCATAGCTGGTATGATATACCTAAGTACCTAGATAACCACTATATATAGTTGATATTCACTCAAATTACGAGATGCAATCCATGTCTTGTACATGTTTATTTGTTGAACCCAGCCCATCCCAAGTTTTACATACTGACTATGTGCGTGGTAATCTAGCATGTAAAAAGTGATAACCTATTCCTGAGCTCCCCTGACTCTGGAATGGCTTTTCAATACCCTCCTTTTCAAGCAATAAATGCATCCATCTGCGACCCACGCCTCTCGGAATCAGTCCCTCTGTAAGGAGTAATCGACTGTGGCATTACAAATCGTGAGATATGTCGAGTAAAGGCCACCCCTTTCGACAGTCTAATTTGCCTATGCTTAGTTGCATTTAAGGCTTGGCCTCCTGGATGGTCTCCTTGACGTCAGCCTTGATGTCCTCAACAACACCCTCCAGGCTCTTCTTCTTTGCTGACTCGTAGCTGAGAATTCGGGTGATCTGGACGAGGCCGACCATTCCGAGGAAGAAGTTGACAGCGGCGAGGCTAAGATACAGCTGTTAGCTTGAGTTTGTATGGTTTAGCAGGTTATATGCATACAGGTAGTTCTTGGGCTTGATGATGAGGCACCATCGAGTCCAGATGATACCGGTGCAGGTCAGAGCGAGGTTCTGAGTGAAAGAGAGCTTCTCGGCGGGACGAGCGAAGTCGGAGATACCGGCAAGGACAAGAGCCCACTAGAGATGACGAACAAAGTCAGTAATTGTGATGATATCGGGTTTTCGACGTGATTAAAATTGAGTTTCGAGAGTAGTTGCATTCGTAGTGTAGATATAGCGGGATAATATAGTCAACGAACCTTCATGACAGGAGCCCTACAACCACGCATATTAGCATTCTGTGTCAACGATCGCTCGTTCTAGACTTGTCCTCACCAGAAATGCACAGTCTTGAAGCCGACCTCGCTCTCCATCATGCGCTTGAACCAGCTCTGCTGCTGCTGCTGGGCGCCATCAGTGCTCTGCCATCGACGACCGCTGCCCTGGTAGAAGTTCTGTCGGAACGTTTGCTGGCGGAAAGCCTGGCGAGCGGGCGCGGTGAGGGTAGCCTGGCGGAAGAGAGGGCGCGAGGCGCGGAAGATGGTGTTTACGGAAGATGCCATAATTGCTATGTGATTGTCAGTATCAATATCAATAGTAATATGAGATTCAATATCAGGAATCAAAAGTTAGTCAAGGCAGTTCGCGCGCAATCGAGACATTCGGCGACCACATAAAAATGTTCAAGTGATACAATTGAATCCGTGATCAGACAGTCAATAGCAACTTACACGTTGATCTCTTGGTAGAGGGGAGATGGTTCAACAGACAGAGAGAGGTTGTGGTCAAAAATATGAGGTTCAACGTCGGCGAAAGAAGCTTTGAGACGTTGGGGCAAAGGTGATCGGTCACTGTCGCCCCGAGATAGCCCAACTCTACTCCGTACTGTACTGCTGTGGTCTGTGGTCTGTAGATTTAGCGCACCATCCACTAAATCCATCACTGCACGGCACCCGGAAACCGGAGATATCGTGCGTCCGGGGCTCACTGACTGTACGTACGTGGGGGAGGAAAAGCTGTCAGCGGCACCGGAGGCTGTGCATAACTGGATTATGCACGTACACTATTCCTCCATTGGCTCTTTTATGCAGACTACATAATACGTACATACCTTTGTATCGCCTTTCAGTTTATTCCGCCCGAGCCTCATTGAGGAACCTAAGGATCCTTGCCAACCACAAGCTAGCAATTACTTAGCACTTCAAGGTCGACCCGACTCCGTCGCTTCTGATTCAACGACTCAACCACGTCAATTCGCTTCATAATGTCGGCAAAGTACGCTTTCACAAAGTCTCTTCGCGAGGTGCGATTCCTCTTTTGCCAGACTTCGGAGCAGAGCGCCGCTCTTCGGTACGTCTGAACCATTTATACTCCCTACCGACAACGACAACAACAATCGACATGATACTGGCCCAGTTGGGCGCATTGGAGGATACGAGCGATCGAAGGGCATTGCACAAGGGCGGTAGAGCTTGAGGAATCGTTGGGCTGATTGTTTCTTGCGCCGATATAGATCATTCATCACCCGATCGTACCCTACCATGAAGCGCAACAACCCCAACATCCCCATCCTGATTCGAGAGGCCGCTGGAACCCAGCCCAAGGTTTTTGCCCGTTACGGTTCGTATCCTACGTCACCTGGAGCTTCTCGGATCGCCCAGGGCGATATCATCGAGATCACTTACGGTAGTACTGACATGATGAAAACAGACCGAGGTGTTGAGAAGTCACAGATCCTCGAGGGTCTATCCGACAAGGAGATTGAGGAGACCGTCACTGGCTTGGTCAAGGCTGATCAATAGAAACATGATTATCGCTTGGGTCATGTTCGCGAAAAGAAAGAGAAGTCAATGGGAGAGACCTCGACCTCGGGCATTACGACGATTGTACATAAGGGTCAAATCAGCATGCGACAAGAGAGCATTGTACTACTACGAAGCCCATCCATCATCTTGAATATAGAACTCCTCGTAGCTGCTTCATGGCCTCGTCGCTCGCTACTGGGGCCATACTGTTACTGTTCCCCAGTAACACATCGAGATACATATAAGTTTCCAGGCTTGGAATATTAATGTAGCAGCACCTCACCATTATCCAGAAGAAGACAAAAGTAACACGCCATGTCTCTGTACTCACGGTACTATATTACACCTTCCTTAAATCGCACTTTTTTCTAATCCCCTGACCTGATACCGTGATGACGTGCCCAATAACAGACAAGATATCGCAAACTATTTCAATGGACAATCCAACTTGTCCATGCCCAATGCAAGCCCTTGAAATCCACTACCCTGTCCCCTACTCATCTTTTTTTCTTCCTCTTCTACGGACTTGATGTCAAGTAGAGCGAACAGTACCGATCGAAACAAATTCACTTCGATTCATGTCTGCTCAGTCCTCCCTGTTCTTCCTGCTATGTCTCAGTCACGTCACAATCTAGTTCTTCGTGACAGGAGATCCTTGCCCGAGTCCCCCTTCATCTTGGGTAGATTTTGTCTTTCCACCCCAAATCAAGGGTGTCTGTGGCTTAGATTGTGCCCGTTCCCGAGAGGCTGGAAGTGAGGGCCAGTCGTCGTCGATCAGGCCAGGCTTCTTGACCTTTCCTCCTTGATTCTCTGGGGTTTGGGGCATCTCTCGAGCTTTCTCGGCCTTCGCCTCAGCCTTGTCGGCCTTGGAACTCACCGTCACTGCCCTCTCCTTGCCTTTGCCTCGTTTCGAACTTTTTGCTGGAGTCCTCTTTCCCTCTCCTTGATGAACAGATCCCTTTTCCTTTCTAGGAGTTCCTTTGTGGACCGCTTCTGAGATGGCTCGACGACGTTGAGGGGTCTGACTAGTTACAGCGGGTGGGGCTTTATCATTCTGAAGAGGTGTCTCGCATGCCTCATCATGCCCGGCCTTGGGGACCTCTCGGGTCGCTTCATCTGTTTGGCCATGTCTGACAGCTGATTTATTCACTGTACTACTGCTTGTTACTTCACCACCGCTAAGATTGGTACCTGGTCCTTTACTGAGAGACGTTGTTCTCGATGGAGATACAAACTCTCTGGCCTCGGGATTGAGGAGGCTCCTTGCGCCATTTCCATGATCACGCAAATTCAGCGAGTCGTCAGACTCCGGAAGGCTCTGGCACTGGAAAGCAAAATCAGCCGAAGGAGGTGGCGCTTGAGCATCGAATTGTTCTCCTGCAAGCATTGAGCTAGGAATCATAGGACGAGGTCGACGTTGCTTTGCAAAGCGAAGTGAACCTCCTCTACCCATTCTGAATCCCCGACGGCCGCGTTCGTCCTCATCAGGGGAATCTGACTCGTCAAATGAAAGTTGGGGTTGAGGCTGAGGCTGGTGCTGACCAATTTCGTGCTTGTTCCCATGCTGCTTACTTCGCTTAGCAGACCCAGATACAGAAGACTGCTCAGGCTCATCGTGGTGTCGCTTGGTAGGCGAAGATGAACCCGATTCCTGACTTCCGATATGACCTCCATCGTGTGTATTAGACCCCAACCCTCCACTACTACCATGCATGTGCTGAGGTGCCATGTAGCTGGATTGAGTAGAAGAGGATGGCTGATTTTGTTGAGAGGCGTGATTCGTGGATGCCATGTTCTTCGCTTTTTTTTTCTTGGCCTTCTTTGCATTCTTTCCTTTGCCTCTTGGTAGCGTGTCTGAAGTATGTTCTTGCTCAAATGATTGTTCAACCTTGTATGTGACATTTTCGGTCTTGGGAGAGGTTGTAGGCATCTGAGATGGCTGTGCTTCATCTAGTGTGGTGCCCTGTGATTCTGTGGCATCTTCTCTTGACCTGGTGGAGTGGGCAGCAGAAGAGCTTTTTGGCGCCTGCGGCAACGGAAACATAGACTCGGGGTTCTCGGTCGTAGTTGGCTCGTAAACGCTGCTGGTGCTTGGAGCAGAGGTTACATTCTGTCCTAAGATCGGCACCCTCATCTTAGTAGCATTGCGTTCGCGATTGTCGTTCTTTCCAACCCCTGAGTTGCTGCCGTGCTCGATGGCGATGCTGATGTGTTTCATTGGAGTAGCCGAGCGAGACCCACGGAGAGTCAGAGGCATAGGAATTTTAGCCCATGCTCGTTGTCTCTCTTTGATCTCATTCTCAGAAAAGACGCTTGGCGCACGACTGTGACTGTTCTTGCTACCAGTTGGTTCAGACAGTAGTTTAGCTTGATGACCAGACGTCATCTCTGTTTCAGCCCGGCTTTCAAGCGACTTCGTGGGCATCTCATTCTGATGATGTGTTGTCGTGTCAATACCCGTTAGTCCTTCTGCTTTTTCATTTGGCTTCGTTGGGGTTCCTTGGGAGGCAAGGGAAGCTTTCGAGGGGGTGCTGGGTAAGGAAACACAAGCTTTGATCCCAGTATACTTGCTTCCGTCACTTCGCGGGCTACCTGGGTCATCCTGATCAGGGTGATGGATTTCATCCAAAGCTTCTTCAGACGGAGGTTTAGTCTGCAGTACCTCAGGAGAGGATGTGTTTTCTTGCGCCTCCTGGATGGAAGGAGGGACGATTTGGTTTGGAGCAAGAGTTGGCTGTCCAGGGAGGATTGCTTGTATGCCGGGTCCGGACTGCACAATTGTAGATGGAATACCAGAGGCTGGAGGCTGTACAAACCCAGACACAGAACGTTGCCCTCCGTTCGATGGCCAAAAATGGTTGTTATGTGCTTGCCCAGGGTTGACTACAGCCGGAAGAATGATGCCTGGCATCACGTGAGGAACTGCGGCAGTACTTGGCGCATTGCCTGGCATCGATAGGCCGAAAGGATAAGGAGAGAATTGCACAGCGGAAGAGTTCTGACCAGAAACTCGACCTGGGACTGGTCGAGTGGGTGCTTGCTCCAAGAGTGTCCATTTTGATCGCAAAGCAGGGGAGAATGTAACAGATATGCCTTGCTCAGGCATGTTGCCGCCGCCAATAGTCAGTGCTTCACCAACTGACGAGGAGTTTACAAATCTAATTCTTGTTAGTTGATCATTGATTTCAACATGAATGCATAACGAGTCATGACTTACCGCGCAATATAACGGCCTGGTTCTTTCGAGGCGATCGGGAACACATCGTCCACATGTCCATATCTCTCAGCAAGGCCAAACTTG
Organism: Fusarium sp. NRRL 25184; assembly: GCA_013755755.1. Lineage (NCBI taxonomy): Eukaryota > Fungi > Ascomycota > Sordariomycetes > Hypocreales > Nectriaceae > Fusarium > Fusarium sp. NRRL 25184. The sequence continues at coordinate 41,279 of JABSSZ010000390.1, read as the reverse complement.
AGCCGTGCGAGTATATCTGGCCCAGTAATTCCTTGACAGCCTTGTACAATGATGTATACAGAGCGGTCACGAGAATCGCAGATCGGGCAAGAGCAAGGTACATAGTCTTTGATCGTCAAACCATCCTGAACGTTCTGGCAAGTAATTGGTTCCCGACGCCATGAATCTTTCCATGGTGTCCCCTCGCGCCTCTTCTGGTTAAAATCAGGGCCGGTATGAGGTTGCGCGACAGGCGCAGTTGCGTTTCGCTGGTTGTGGCCGCCACGACGACTTTTACGTCCCCCTCCGCGATGGAAACCTCCACGACCCAATCCAGCATTCCCACCGTTGCTATTCTCATGGTTTTGGTGGGACCATCGACCATCATTCGGATCAAAACGATCGTTGCGGGAAGAGTTGCTGGTATTTCTACCGCGACCAGTCAATGGACCCCTCTGAGGCGGCTGTGACTGCTGAACTTGTGGAAGTCCATGGTCAAACCCATTCTGCATGGGAAAGTTCTGTTGAGGAGGTAAAGAATAATTTCCTTGAGTGGCAGGGTTAAAGGTTCCTGATGAGTAAAAGGTTGCCCCGGGAGAGGTCTGCTGCGCGATTTGCCCAGAAAGCCTCATATCTTCAGGGAGCTCAGTATTGATCGCGCTGTTTTGAAAGCCTACATCAGGTCTTTGCATCTGATTGACTGTATTCATGATTCCAGGATACTTCGTTTCTTTCTGATCGTGAGCCACTGGCCCATCAAAAGCTCGGTTTGGTCGCTGGCTGTTCTTGGGTCTGTCATTGGTGCTCAACCGCAACTCTGCGCCTCTGATGATGTTTCCAGTGATCTGGTCCTTTGAGCGACTCGAAGTAGCCTGGGCTAGTTGCTAATCAGCCTTCTGACTATCGGTCGGAGGCCTGTGGTTTGTATCCTGTTTGGCATTCGCGACATCTTTTGTAGGACTAGCAAGACTTGAGTTACCCATAACTGCTGAGCCTGGCAATGATGTTGTCACTGTGAATTTTCGAGCTCCTCGTGTGGCCCGGGGGTTTTTGCGGCCATGTCGTTTGACTCTTGTGGGGGTCATTGCATCAAAGTCCTCCTGCTCCTCCTGTTCGTGGTGGTGTCCGTTGGAAGAGGAAGCGGCCTCCTCATCATTTTCCTTACCATTAGTGTGGGGGGATGGTGTTCGGACTGAAGGGAAAGGCTCCGTAGATTTACTTCTGGCCTGAGTCTTAACCCAGAGACCACCGTAAGCGGTAGTGTCGTTGGCCTGCTTCTGTTCGATCGAGGTTGTCTCGTTGTTGCCGTGGGCGGCAGGCCCTGCCGCTGCTGCGGATTGGTGGAGCGCTTCTACAGCACTGGGCACACGGCATCCAGGCCGTCTAAAGTAGTGTTTGCCATCAAGCACCATGACTGGGTGAGTGACTTTCTCCGAAGCCGGGGAGGAGTGGTGAGGCTGCCATTCTGTTGGTCTCGTAGACAGACCTGAAGGTCCGAGGACCCGTTGGCCAGCTATGAAGGTGTCAGCATAACGATAGAACCTGATTCTGAACGCAAACTTTACATACCTAACCAGTTTTCGAGGTGCCCCTTTTCATAAAACTCCTTGAAGTGATTAGGCTTCATTGCACCTGGCCTCAATTTCTCGGGCGATAGTAACAGAGATCGTCGATGCTCAAGGGCACTTGCGATAAGATGGATGGCGTCATCCGGAAGGCCTTTCATAGCTTCCCAACCGATGACACCATTGATAGAAAGACCAGTTTCATTACTCTTGATGAGTTTGTCGCGGTTTTCGTTGTCATACAGCCAATGGTCAACCCATTGGCCAACTTCGATGGAGAAAGCATTATGGACGTCGAGGGCGATGGACTGGTTCTCGCGAAACAGTTGACTGACCACATTCCATAGGTTCAAAGCTCCGTAATTGTAAATGTCTTGGGCGTCAAAATAATCCCACAAACTATCCCAGCAGTAGGGATGCGGCATGTCTTTTATGACCTCCCAGTAAAGCTTGCGGAGTGAGTTACAAGCAGATTGAACTTCGTCTCCGGACCAAAGGTGAACACGGCGCTGAGGCAATAGATGCTCCATGAAACGAAAAGGGTTCGATCCATTAGAGGTAGAGAAGACGGCTCTGGCGCCGACTGGAGGGTTGTTGTAGAATCCCACAGGGAGGTAGTCTTCGACGTACGTTTGAACGACGCCCTCAGGACCAGGCGTCTGTAGCATTTTGTAGAAGTTGGGTAGGCCATTGGGGTAGAAGCTGGTAAAGGCTTCGCGCAAGTTGGGCGGTTGGTCTCTGGCATAAGTCCGGTCTGGGTCCAAAGTTGCTCGAGGCGGCGGCGATGGCCCGTTGGACATGGAAAAGTCATCCGCCAAAGCGGGTTGAGGTTGAGCCATGATGCTCTGTGTAACGGTCGGTTAGCACATGATGAGATAAGGCGCGCTTCATTTTGAAACGAGACGAAAACTTTCGTCCCAGTTTAGAAGATCCTTAGGGATCATGAGATGGAAGCATACACCTCGTCTCGATAAATCACAACATGCCAAAGTTGTGATGCTTGAGGCTTACCTTGAGAAGTGAAGCACCCGAGCGTAAAAGCAGGGCAATTTATGGTTCAGATTCAGGTAGAAAATGAAGGAGATGAATTTCAGAAAAAAGGCAGTTCCTTCCTTAAGTCGATGCTCACGCGCGATGGTGCGCCGTGAGGAAGGAGGGAGCAGGGGAGAGTTGTCGGTGTTCTCGAGATGAGCGGGAGTGAGGGTTGAAGAGAAAGAAGGGAAAGTAGAAAAAAGGTACAAGAGAGAAAATAAAAAAATAAAAGGGAAATCTTAGACCGGGCAATAATTGTTCTACCTTTGGCCGTTACTGCCGCTGACACTGTCACCGAATAAACATTAAGCGACTGACACTGGCAATGTTGGTAACTGGCACGCACTGGTACAGCTGGTGCAGACCTGGACTGGTGATGAAGGCCTCTCGCTTGCAAGTATCCATTCACCAACAGTCATGCCTTTGCAGTGCTTGCTTGTGACTCGAGGAGTGCAAACTGTCAAAGTCAAACAAGGTGAGGAAACCTTGCTGAATGGCTCCCAGCCTGATTGCCAGCTCGCCTACAATGGAGCGTAACAGACTTTGGTCACAATTACCCTTGGGTTTGCCGTCAGTCATATAGAGAGATAATGGCAAGATTAGTTTTGCTCAAGGTACTCAACGCGACGACAATGCAGTCGCCCAAGCGTCTTGCAGCTCAACGCGGGTGCCTGCTGAATTTCGCTCCACACAAACGGCCACTCTGGTATAGGTAAATTGTGAAAAGAAATATCTGTCAGAGAACTCGTTTCTTGCTTGGTTCAGGAACAATTCCATTCGATCAGACGAGGTAAATATCAGTGGCCTTTTGTTACGTACAGTTCACGTCTGGTAATTTGGACGCCAAACTTTGCTGTTGTTCACAACAGGACTTGTCGTGGCAATCGTACCAAAGGGAATATCTCGTGGCATTTCGAAAAGTAAATCGAGCGTTTTCAACCTACTGTCGTCGGTTCATGATGGGTCACTAATACAGCATGCTAATATGGCTGATCGTCAGATGGTATCAATCATTGACATAGTATATACAGAGAGGGGTTATGCAATAGTTCATTGACGGTTTTAGAGACGTTACTTCTGTGCTTTCAGAAGCTTGAGGATCTCAGACTCATTGTCGCCTGCAATGGCCTTGCCATTATTCCAATCCACAACCTATACGTATATTAGTCAATATGTTTCCATCATGAGATTAAAGAAGCAACGTACCACTGGTCGAATGAAGTTCTCCTTGCTCTCCTTGAACTTCCTGAGAGCCTCCTTCTCGTTGTTTGCGCCCTTGATCACGTTGGGGATACCGTTGCTTCCAACATATTCCAGAATTGTCTTCACCTGGTCGTCTGTAGGAGGATCTTCGGTGATGTTGAGCTCAAACTGGTCTCGAATAGGTGCCGTCTGGGCAGAGTGGTCGCTCGCTTGGTCAAGAGTAGCGCCAGAAGTGGCATTGGCAGAGACCTGCTTCAAAAGGTTGGCGACTCTGACGGATGCCGGAGAGCTGGCCTTGTGGAAGACTGTCACGATATCGAGTGTCTTGTGCTATTTGCTTGTTAGCAATTACGCATATCTAATCTTGGCCTCGTAACTTACGAAGCGAAACATTTTGCCAGACTGTTTCTCAAAAGTTTATGTTTGGAAGACAATTGTAGAGAGTTCACGATTGTTCATGGAGGTTGATGTCGGAGCTCCGATTCGGTATAGCTCCGTGAAGCTTGTGACGCCGAAGATGACTTAATGGCTTGGGTCTGCAGGGCCCGTGCATAGACCCCACCACAACACCCGCTATCTTCCGCCGCCTACATGGATGATAAGAGATGTATGGCTTGGGACATGTGTATTTTGATGCTATTCACCTTACATATAAGGCATTTTGGAATTACTTGTAGATGCGACATCAGAAATGTTGTACTATTGATTTTAAATCTCAGGCATTGATCATTAGATTCGCTATAGCTTCATTGTTGATCTCTAACCATATTTCTCTTATTCCTTTGATGGGGTCTGAATGGCAACTTGGTTCAGATAAGAAAGGTCGAAGGGGGTATAAAATACAAACCCTTTTTCGAGAACCTATAACTTTACCAAAATTTTACATTAATCCTCCGAGACGTCAAACTTTCATTAATTCAGCCAGTCAGTAAGTATGTCCCGGCTAAGGGTGGTGTTAAAGTCAAGGTGAAAGTTCAGGTCAAGGCCCACATCTCTGTAGATACCTCGATTATCAGCCGTGGTTTTTGTATCTTGTAACACTCAGCAATCACGAAATATTATAAGCAGATTGCCTATGAAGTTTCTAAGAAATCAAGTGTAACGATCGGATGAGGCTTGGCTAATACATCTTGATTGCTCCAGTTTCAAACTTATGTAGGGTGTAATAGGTAGCAAGCCTTGAGGCTTGACCTGAGAAAGAATAATTGGAATATTCGGTCTCTATTGCTTCCATATATACAAAATGAACTCCCTCTCTCTTTGAGAAATCATGTGATGTTATTGAGTTTCTCATGTGGCCTGCTGTCAAGGATCATAGACAGGCGCCTCGCCAAGCTGATACCAACCGCTCACGCTAGAAGATCGACTATAACAAGCATATGTTGCAGAAACCCTAATAAGGGAGAGCTAAAAATCTCTTTCTTTTTACTTATGACGTATTTGTTGCGATCTGATGCGTTTTGTGGTGGTGAGCAAGGACTTTCTTTTATAATGACGTATTCTATGAAGTCAGGTTGTGGAGAAGATGTACGACCATGGCACTGATTCATCGTCGAAGAGGAACTACAAAAGGGTCTCGAGATCGATTGAAACTTTTCCTCATACAACCTGCATCTCATCCCGTCACATAATTCTTCCTTTTCACCAAATAAAAACACAACTCCTACACATCCATCATGTCTGGCTACTCCAACGTTGGTAACCGTGGTGTATACGAGGCTGGCGATCAGAGAAACGCTCCTGAGTCGGAGCGCAACGTTGAGGACCCCTACAACGAGGGCAAGGAGAACTCTCACAACAACCTTGACTCCAGTACGTATGCCGTGGATCAAATACGAGAAAGTATTCTAACAAAATTGCAGAGGATGAGCGATCCATCGCCAACCGCCTGGCTGCTGAGGAGGTTAGTTGAGCCGCCGCAAGAGGTTATCCACTATATACTAATGCAAAACAGAAGCGATCCGAGCCTGAAGACGATCTTGAGACCGCCCAATTAAAGAAGGATCCCACTCTGCCCGTAAGTCCAATCGAGATCTGGCACTGCTCTGGCGCCAAAAACTAACAGGAACAACAAGGCTCGCGCTCACGGCAACGAACCTTCCAAGGGCGCAAAGATCGATGCTCAACTCCAGGCCGAGGAGGAAGAGGAGTTGAAGCGCAAGGGCAAGGCTTAATTGTAACAATACTTTAGATCACGGCCGTTTCATTGCAGGCAAATGATTCGGAAAGGATGAATTAATGATTGAATTGAAAGCCGAAACGCGACTCAGCATTGTATGTGAATGTGAGGAAGCCTAGCGGTCGCGTTGAAGGACAAGTCTGTCTCAACGATAGCTCAGGCTGACACTCCCAGCACATTGGGCGTCAAACCATGCATTCATGTTCCAATTCGATGATCATCACACATTGAATTAGAGGTTGTACAGCGCATCAAATGAATAAAACGAAATGGGCAACATGGCTTCTGACTGTTCATAGAATGATGATTCTTATTAATTTCAACTATGGACATTAAATATGTCTGCCTCTGGCGGCAAGACAGGCTCGCAATAAGCCAGCTAAAACCTGCGACCAGGGAAGAGAGAAGGAGTGAATCACTATAGTCTTGAGTTAGTCTTCGTAATATGGAAGGTCATGCAAGACTGAATGTAAGACAAAATGTGCTTTCAGAATATGTAAGAAATTGAATATCAGCTATCCGCCCGATTTAGCCACTCCGGCGAAAGAGGACCATCAAGCAGAATCAATCGCAAATTACCTCATCCTTGTGCGAGAGAAGGGACAAAGGAAAAGTGATGGATTCTTACCTTGATGCACTCAAGAGTGTCGCGTGCCTCTTGGATCATAAAGAGGAAGAGATGTGTTGGCTGTAAAAGACTTGATGTCTATCAGAAATTTTCTTTTGAAGTTCTCGTCGGCTGGCCCGTGCTCCGTTGCCGGGTGCTGCCCGGTCTCGCTTTGCTGGACGGCGGAAGGTTAGTCCGGAATTAGTCCGGACGTTTAGACCGAAAGTTAGGGCAGGCACGCACAGGATCTTTTTCTGCCCACGATCAAAAAGTCCTTAGTGATTTCAAGGTCCGCGGCTCCAGCAAACAACCAACTAACGGGACAGCATAATCGACAACTGGTATGAACCTCGACTCCTACGATCGCAGCTGCATTCGAAGAATCAATCACTGCGCGCGCGACTCTTGAATCATATCGACTAATCGACCGTTAATTAGATCACCGTCACAATGGGCGACGCAGTCATTGAGGGTTCGAACTGGCGCCTCGTTGAGGTTGGCCGTGTCGTTGTTATCAACGGCGACCACCCCTTCGCCGGCCGCCTGGCCACGATCGTCGAGATCATCGACCACAAGCGAGTAGGTTTCTCCTGCTTCAGATCAGATCAGATCAGATCAGATCAGATTAGTCTGCCGAAACACGCGATATTGACCCCGTCACAGATTCTCGTCGACGGTCCTTCCGCGAACGCTAGCCTCGCTGTTCCCCGACAAGCCGTTCCTCTCAGCAAGGTCCTCCTCTCCTCTCTTAACGTCGAGGGCTTGAACCGTGGTTCCCGAACTGGTGTCGTCCGAAAGCTCTGGGAGAAGTCCGAGATCGACTCCAAGTGGGAGCAGACCAACTGGGCTAAGAAGCGGGATCAGATGGAGCGGAGGAAGGCTCTCACCGATTTCGAGCGCTTCCAGGTTCTCCGACTCAAGAAGCAGCGACGATTCGAGGAACGCAAGGCTCTGGCCAAGGTCAAGGCCTCCGCATAAATGGGTCATTAAGCTGGAGTCACGGAGGTGCTTGAAAGTCGGGTTTAGATCAAGTGGCACGGAACTGGGCAGGAAACACATCACGGCGGTATAGAGGCTGCTGGATTCACTTTTGCTCCGTTCTGGAAGGCTGTATGTCACACTTCATCGTCATGATGAACGGCGTCAATACGGAAATTCTGAGATCAACTGAATTCAAAGCATAAGGAGCATAAAAAAAGAACATGGATTCATTGTGAACTGTAGCCAAAATAAAAATGAAATGAATACCCCAAAACTCCGCTGCCTGTGTATGCATGCATGTCTTTACACTCAGTCACTCTGTATCCCCCATAATCAACCTTGATTATTGCCCAAATTGTACATGGATTTCCCTTCCACCCGTCGTCACTTTCTTGGACATCCAGATTCTGCAGGGCGAGACATACAGTAGGTAGTGACACAAAATCTGATTACCTAATGCGCCTTAGTTCCCACCTCCCACCAAGCCCTAGAATTATCGATGTGCGGACCCCATCACAAAACGACGACGTGAGAGATCAGGCCAGCAAACAGACGTAACTGGGATCAGCAAAACAAGTAAGTGCGCAGTTGTCGTTATGTTCATCGTCTTATTTTGCTATCGAATTTTTGCGGTCTCGGGAAGATTCTGCAGCCACAACTTGTTTACCTGAGATTTACTAACATCTGTGCCCGCACTTCAGTCGCTAAAATGTCGAACCCCCGCGTTGAAGAACTTCCCGACGAGGAGCCCAAGAAGACCACCGTCCAGGAGCACGAGGATGACTCCAGCGACGATTCCGAGGTCGAGGAGGTCGGCGAGGGCCAGCTTCCCGCTGGTTCTACCGTGATCCACAACCGCAACGAGAAGAAGGCTCGCAAGGCCCTCGAGAAGCTGCACCTCACCCGCATCCCTGGCATCACCCGTGTCACTCTCCGCCGACCCAAGAACGTGAGTGCCGACGGACTTTCGAAGAGATAGATTGGAGGGGTAAAATGAGGTGTTGGTGCTAACCGAAGTGCTACAGATCCTCTTTGTCATCAACAACCCCGAGGTCTACAAGTCTCCCAACAGCAACACCTACATGTAAGTTGCATTGTTGTAAAAGGATGGATCTGCCTCTGACCTCAAGCCAGTGTTTTCGGTGAGGCCAAGATTGAGGATGTGAACGCCGCTGCTCAACAAGCTGCTGCTGCTCAGCTCGCCTCCGCCAACGCTGAGGACCACTCTGGCCACAACCACGGTGAGCCCAGCAAGGCTGCCGAGACCGCCGAGGAGAAGAAGGACAAGGAGGACGAGGACGAGGAGGACGAAGAGGATGACGATGAGGAGGTCGACGCTTCCGGACTCGAGGATAAGGATATTGAGCTTGTCATGACCCAGGCTAACGTCAGCCGCAACAAGGCCGTCAAGGCGTTGAAGGAGAACGACAACGATATCGTCAATTCCATCATGGCTCTAAGTATCTAAGCATGAGCTTCTTCTGGACGATCACCCAAAAAAGCATGTACATGGGCTCTTTGTATTAGTTCTTGGCGAACTGTACCCTGCGGAATGGAGTTGATGCCAAATAACGGAAACAATTGAAGGGGAATAACACCCAAAAATCCGTCAAAGAATGCTGTTGAAATTTTGATCATGCGTGATATTATATTCATGGACCAATTGTGACTATCTTCCATTGATATAGTTGAACCAAGTTGGTACATTGGTATATGTCCTTCAGATATTCGTTTTATGAGCGATGTATCTCATGACTACTTATTTCAGCGATTGCTAATTGCTGTCTACACTGAGTTACCGTACTCCAATTTCTAATAGTTTCTGGCATCTCAAACTTCATCACTCTATATTCTCTCGCCAATGATCGGCTTTTGAGCTTTAATTTCCTCTGTCTTGTCCTCACTCATCCTGAGCCGACGTCAATGAGGGGTCCGAAAACGCCGCCGCCGGATATTTGAGTGGAAGCACGTGACTTCCTAGTGCCCGGTAGTTCCCTGAACTTCGGCAAAGTCATCAACAGTCAATCAAGATTATCCTCTCCGCTCTCTCGACATCGTAACCTTCCTCAAAATGGCGACTGTAAGTTCAATTCATCAATTGGCGCGTGTGGCTGGTCGCAGGCTGTCGAAATTTTCCCCCGGGTCCCGATCGCGCGCCTCTACGTCCCAGGATGCCTTGAGCTAATTTTCCCCTTCTCCGACAGCGAAGCGCAGCTCTCAAGCTTGACTGGACCAAGGTCACCAGCTCCCTCGGTCTCCGTGGCCAGACCGTTGCCTCCCTGCAGGCCTTCAAGAAGCGCAACGAGGACGTCCGCCGCAAGGTTCAGCAGCTCCAGGAGCAGCCCACCACCGTCGATTTCTCCCAGTACCGATCCGTCCTCAAGAACCAGGCTATCATCGATGAGATCGAGAAGCGATTCAGCGCCTTCAAGCCTGTCACCTACGATGTTAGCCGACAACTGAAGGCCATCGATGCTTTCGAGGCCGAGGCCGTCAAGAACGCCGAGGCTACCAAGGAGGCTGTTGACCTTGAGCTCAAGGATCTTGCCGCTACCCTCAAGAACATTGAGGAGGCCCGACCATTCGAGGAACTCACTGTCGTACGTATCACCGAAGCTGAGACCATTCGGTCGATTCTCACAAGTTATAGGACGAGGTTGCCGCTGCCGAGAAGTCTATCGACGAGAAGACTGCTCAGCTCGTTTCCAAGGGCCGATGGATGGTGCCAGGATACAAGGTATGTTGTCCGGATGACGGAGGAGATGACAGCACTAACACCCACTGCAGGAAAAGTTTGGCGACTTGGCTGTGGTTTAAACGAATCGCGATATACCTTTTCCGGCTTCGCGTTGTGTACTCTAGCATTGTAGATACGAGATCCCGAGGAAGAACCCGGCTTGTCTCATACCCAATCCGCTACAATTTTTTCCTCTGTGCTTCATAATGAATTCTTATTGGGATATCGAGAATCCGGTTCGATGTGAAGCATAGTGCTCAGGTTCTCAGTTCCCAGACTAACCTTAGACTTCTCAAATTTATGTCTCTTAATTGCTCAATTCAAACCGAGCATCCTTGTTCTTTGTTCTCGTTACCTTCAGCTGCTGTTGGAGGACTAATTTTGGAATGAATCTTCACTCCTTCGTCGATATGCGGCCCAATACCTATCGGGTATGAAGAAAGTCTTTTCAGGAGGTTGAATAATACGAGAGAGGCGTAGGCTGAATCCCGATATACCCAATGCACAGGGCTATTTCTTGGTCTACTTCAAGCGAACCGTAATCTAACTGCAAAGGCACACCCCATCCGATCAAGTTCATTATGTTCGGCAACGTTTCACTCATCTGCATCATTACACATCTCTTTCCATACCCTATATCCGAAGCAACCTTAGACTCAATTCCAAATCCTGTGTCGGACTACATGAAAGGCAATACACTATTTGGAATATTTGTTGATATTCGAATTCCAGAGTCGAATTGTGAAGATTTGGCTTTTTATAGGTTAGCTTTTTAGCCGTTGAATCATGAACCCAAGTCTGGCTATTCCAATCTGAGGGTCCTCTCAAAGAATGTTATTAATCAAAACTGCAGGGCTCTACATAGTAAATCCTCAGACCTAGATCTGGTCTCGTGCAGTATCCTGGCTGGGTCCTACAGCAATATCAGGGTCACGTGTTGGCCTTTAGCCTGTACCCCGACTTACACGATACCCTATATATCCCTCGTAACGTATGGTCAGTACTTGCGAATACTTCTCGAATCAAGTACTTTATCAAAATACAAGATCAACAGCTATCATGGTGTTTCCAGATCCGGAACTCGAAAGCTATGTCTTCAACACGGCACCGCAATTAGACGCTGCCTGGCTGGCACATGAAGAGGAGGTCAAGAAGAGAGGCCCTCCTAGAGTATTCAACAGTGTAGAAGAACGGCAACCGATTTATGCTCAGGAATGCCGCGACTTATATACTCAAGTTACGGCGCCTGGAACCCGAGACCATGGGCTCTCCCAAGGAGTTACGAAGAAAGAGTTCACTATTCCCTCTGCTGTGGATGGGCACCCAATCCCTGTCCTTCAACTGGACCTTACAGGCACCGAAGCTGAGGAGCCGGAGATTATCGTTATATTTTACCACGGCGGTGGTCTCAGGGTTGGCGAGGCGGATAGCGAAGAACTATCATGCAGACATATTGTCAAGTCGGGCATTGCCAGGATTCGACTTTACTCGGTGGGATATCGCCTATTGCCTCAGAACCCAGCTACCGTGTGTCTTTCGGACAGCTTAGATGGATTTCGAAAATTTCACAATCCAAAGATAAAGACTATTGTTGTCGGAAGCTCGAGTGGTGGACAGATGGCATCTGCAGTGGCGCAAGCAGCTCCTCAGGGTTCCATTCATGGACTTCTACTGAGGTGTCCAGTCACAGCGGACAGAGCCAGTGGCGAGGAATTTGTACCTGAAAAGTTACGTCCCTATCACACAAGCGTCTCTCCAACATTTATCACATCATTGGGCGGATATTTAAACCGAAACACACCTAGGGATGGCCTTGAGAAACTGCCTCTTGAGGTTGCAGAAGACGAGCTCCAGGGACATCCTCGTACTTGGATCCAGCTGACTTCAAACGACCCCCTATACTCGGATGGACTATGCTATGCCATGATTTTAAGGGAAGCAGGTATTGATGTTAAAGTCCAAGTGGAGGTGGGCTGGCCGCATACCTTTTGGCTCAAAGCTCCTCACCTCGATCATGCCTTGACCTGCGAGAAACATATGTTGGAAGGATTGCGATGGCTTCTCAAGTAGAAGGCAAATCGTAACGGGGCATACCTGTTCCATTAGTTTCTAGCATAGGAGATTTTGATCTGCTGTATGATTGTTCTCTCCACTGCCTTTTTCACCGTGACAATGTGCCTCAGTAAGCCCTTCAGACCCTCCAGTAGAACAATAAACCCAAAAAAATAGAAAGAAATATCAACACACTCTTTTAAATATAATTCGAGGCTGTAAAATTTTTGAATATTCAGATACCAAGCCGTAGGGAAGCCGAGGCCTTAGTCTTCCTCGCGATAGTCATAGTTTTCGAAATCGAGGGATTTCCTCGTCCTTAAAGAGTCACGCCGAGTATCATGCAAGCCATGATAGTCCCTCATTCAATACATTTTCGAGGGATCGTTCGATAGAATGACACCACCTGTTCTTATGGCACAGAGCACAGAGGATATACATTATTCGGATCTGCTGACCCTCGTAGGTGGGAGAACTCCAGTCCTCCGCGGACATAGAGCAACAGAGATTATTCAAGTCAACACAGATCTTCCTGAGAACAAGAATTTTTTCAATAGAATGGTTGACAATCCTCCTAACTGCCAGATACCCTATATGTGAAGGACATATACTAATATAGCAGCTTAGGTCATAGGTGGTACCACCGACCTTTTGGTTCAACTGTATGCTGTTAACTTATCGTTGCATTGTAGTCAAGGAGAGAAGTACCCTACTACCTGGGGCAGGAACAAAAATATAAGTTGTATTCTCGCTCGCATCACTCTTGTTATAGGCAAAGATTTGAAAGATGCCGCAGGCAGTCTTGTTCTGAGGATCAATAGAGCAACTCAAGACTTTCACTGAAACGGAGCCAGGTTCTAAGTCATCGCCAGCGGCAGCAGTCAGCTGCCTGTCCAGACTTGAGTTGCTATACTTGAGTTGTATTAGGAACTTGGGGGGGTAAATGGTTGTGAAGTAGAAATAGTGTCACGCCATAGAGCAATGAGCAAAAAATAGAAGGAGTTGAATCAATGGAAGGGGAGAAGTAGAAAAACAGAAAACCAGCAGATATTCCAGATTTTATATGTACATTTTGACTTTTTCATGATTCTTTCGAGGCCTATTCACTTACCAAATGATGCAAGCTTGTGAGTGTGGGTCAAGGCACCAAAGTTGCGTACATCTACCAGAAAAAGAGACAGGATACATGTAGGAATAGATTGCAGGTTCCCTCCGTACGATACAAGGCATTGATCTGTTGAGCTTTGTTCAGCAAACGACAGTTGCATGACAACAGATTACGTTTAAGGCGATTGGCTTTAGATGCCCCAACTCAATCAACTTCTGATTTACATGAAGAACAAGGTTCAGATCACGACTCTGGCATGTCGTAGTGGTAGAGGTACGGTGAAGAACTACCCACTAGTAACTGAAGGTCACAAGGAGCTGCCCGTAGTGGGAGTTGGATACGATCCTTTCACACCAAACGCAGCAGGTATTCTTGAAAGTATCAGCATGAAACTTGACAAAATAGCGATGCGTTTCTTCACAGCAAAAAGCATTCAGGTCTATCAGACAAGACCAAGAGCAAACCTGCAAGTGCCATTGTACCCACTCAAAGTCAATAGAAAATGTCTGCGTGAGACATCACTTGGCCCCTAAACTCCAGCATTTGTTCTCCCAACTTGATCATCCGTGGCTGTTCAAAATCTGTTGTTGTTTTTGTACTTAATCCTGGTGTATCATTTTCCCTCAGGGTTTGGCATATTGGGCAGTCCATTCCTTGGCGGTTGCAATAGCGGCCTGCTCATCCTCCTTCCAGCTCTTGGCGACATCTGCAGCGAGAGGGTCATCCGGGTTAGGAGCACCGAGGAGGGCCTGGATCGACAGGAGGATAGTTCGGATCTGAAGAGCGGGAGACCAGTTATCTAAGCGTTTGTAAGCTTGGCCGCCCCAGACATGTATACACCCTGATATGCAACCCACTCTTGAGGACATCGAGGCAAATACGACCAAGCTTATCGACATTTGGGTGGAAAATCTTGGTCAGGAATCGAATCTTGGGAGGAGTCATTGGATAATCGTCGGGAAGGAAGAGCTCGAGGCTGAAAACACCACCTGACGTTTCGATTAGTCGGCAAATCAACCTGTAGCGATACAGAACGTACCCTCATACGGAGACTGGGCGGGACCGTGAATTTGGACATCGAAATATCGGAGGTTATCCTCGTGAGGAACGGCACTGATTCCTGGAACACTGTATCGCGACGAGTGTTAGGTTACGAAGTCAAGGCGCAAGACATGTAGCCTCGGGGATGACCTACGGCTCGGCCATGAGCCGTTCTGTCTCTTTAATAATGCGCTTGGGGAGAGCCATGGTGGAGTTTGGGGTGTATATGAAGGTATTTCAATGATGTTCGAGATTGGGGGATGCGGTTCTTGTCTCGGTGAGTACTTGTTCGTAAGATATCGTGTCGTCGTAGCGTTAGCTATTGAAAGAGTTACGTATAGAAGGGTCGTTGTTGGGTGAGGTCTGAAGTTGAATGCTTGAAATAGGTATCTTCCTAAGGCGGGCACTTATTAAGGTCGACGGCGGGGCAGTCGCAGTGGCAGGTAGAGCCCAGTATTATCAGGGAGCAAGCAATCTAAGAAGTGATCAAAGAAGGAAAGGTTCTGGCAGCGCGTCACAAATGAATAAAAGTGTTTAACACCTGATCATTTAAATCAAGTGACGACTATCAACAAATGGTCTGGCAAAGATGGGTAGATAGATAAGCCATATGCATCCATTCTAAGGTAGAGAGTTATACTTAAAAGTACATGTCCTTAGGCGCTGTCATACAACGAGTCCTACCTACGGCATGTGCCCAATAAAGGTCGCGGAAGGTTCCGTCAAGTGCTGAACCTGGACAAGCTCAACTCTAGGAGGTACCTAAACCCTTACTACTACCTTAGTACCTTACTCACAGGCAATGGCGGGAGATGTACCACAACACTTCAAACAGCAGGGGTGATACTTGTGGAACGACAGTCGCGCGCTCTGACCACCTCCTGTCAATCATTCATCCAGTGAGGAACGCGAGTTCAGTTGAGCAACTTCATTAATAACATCTTTATACAACGTTCGTATTGAAGAATACCTTACCCTGGGCAACTCTTCTCTTCTGCTGAACCAAACGCCTCTATTCCTTTCTGGCCTCTTGTGGATGATGACATGATTCAAAGCCATTCAGTGGCAGTTCGCCGTGTTTCCTCATCTTACCTCATATGAGTTGCGACATGAGGAACGTCGTGATACCCTCTCGAGATACCCATCACCATGCCCTCCTTCGACCAACTCGCTGATGCTCCCAAGAAGGGCAAGGTCATAAAATCTGCCTACGAGAGCGAAAGTTTTGAGTCAGATGGCACCATTCATGTTGATGGCCTGGTCGGCTCAGCCACTATCTCTCCTGCTGGGCGAGACGTCGCATTGGCTTCGTAGGTTAAAAGTGTACTACCGAATTGAGAGATTCTGACAATGAAGTAGGCCCGATGGATTGGCAATCATAGATCTTGACTCGCCATATAGCCCTCCCCGGCGACTGAGAACTCATGGCCTTCCGTGGCTGGTTGTAGATGTCCAATGGTCACCCTTCGCTGCTCGTGACTACTGGATCGTTTCAGCCGCCAATCATCGTGCTCTGGTGTGGAATCTAAATCGCAGGGAAGACTCAAGCTCAGGTGCCATAGAACATTCTCTTCAAGGCCACAGTCGTGCTATTACAGACGTCAACTGGTCTGCTCACCATCCAGACCTCTTATCGACCTGCTCAGTAGATGGCTATATTCACGCATGGGATCTTCGAAGACCGCGCCAGCCCGTTTTAACATTCTGCGATTGGACTGCTGGTGCATCTCAGGTCAAATACAACCGCCAGGCATCTCACATTCTCGCCTCTGCTCACGATCGATGGTTGCATATTTGGGATGAACGCCGTTCTTCCGAGCCTCTAAAGTCTATAAAAGCTCACAAATCCAAGATATACGGCCTGGACTGGAATCGATCTGACCCAAAGGCAATCGTCTCCTGTTCCATCGACAAGAGGATCAACTTCTGGGACTATACTGCAGAAGAACCCTTACAACACACCATTGAAACTGGCTTTCCAGTGTGGAGAGCTCGTCACACGCCTTTCGGGCACGGCCTCCTCGCAATACCACAGAACGAACCGGGTGATCTTTATCTCTACGACACCAACTTTGAATCAGAATCGAGAGTGACAAGTCAACCCATTGATGTCTGGCCGGGGCACGGAGATCACAAAGCAAAGGAATTTCTGTGGAGATGCCGTGGTGGCATAACTGATGACGGTAAAGACAACCGTGAATTCCAGCTCGTCTCTTGGGGCACAGACAACGAACTAAAGCTTCAATGCATCGACCCCAAGATCTTCGCCGCTATCGGCCACAAACGCGGCATGCAAGCCGATCCAGCAATCAGTATCACTCGAAAAGGCGCAACATACAAGACTTTCCGTACGGTAGACGAAAGTACGGATCGCGATCGTAAATCTGCTACAATGAGTGATCACCGGCCTGGCGCCAGCTATCATAAGCAAAGTGCTCTTACCCTAGGAATGCGATCAGGCACGACTCAAAGCCACCGTACATCGATGGCATGGCGAGGTCCTTCAATGAAGGCCAAGGTATCTGGAAGATCCGTCGATCGTAACCAGTCGCAAATAGGATGGATGAAAGGAATTGCCATGACTAAGAGAAAAGCATCAACGAGCGCCAAGCGACACTTATCAAAAGATTCGGGTATCTTTGGCCATGGATACCCTGACGATGAGTGGGCAGAACCTGAATCTATTCAGGAGGAACTTCTACGCATCAGCCATCAACTCCCAAAAGTGAGGTGGGACAACATTGATATGGACAGTTTGACCCTCAACGCCTCACTGAACGGCCCCTGGGGCGCCGATGGAGAGACTATATTCGTTAAGGTTCGGATTGATATTCCAGCCGGCTATCCCAAGACCAGGGCACCAAAGTTCTATGTTGAAAAATCGTCCTTCATGCCTGCAGAGACTCACAAAAAGATTGATCGCGAGATTCACCAACTGGCCGATCAGTTCTTGCAAAGAAAAAAGAATTGCCTTGAGGTTGCCTTTACGTATCTCCTTGGGGAAGTTGATCTTGAAAGCAGCACAACTTTCTTCAAGAATGTTCGAGATTTGGATGATGAACTTGATGGCTTAGCGGACGAGAGCTCTAGTGAATCCGACGAGGATATCCCCGCTGGCGGTTCAGCATCCATGTCTCAAGAACTGCCCCCTCATAACGAGCTGGATACCGCGCTTGCGCCTCCGAATAGGACAATCGTGCCACCGCCACCCAGGACCTGCGGTGCCAGGTTCTCACACAACGGACGATTGATCTGTTTCTTCCCCTCCAAAGAGGAAAAGGCACGCGCATTATTCACAACCACTATGGATGCTTACAGGGAAAGGCCTAGGGGGGAACCATTCTTTGCGGGCTTTGGCAGAATCGCACATGATCTTGGGCCTCGACAACGTTTCATGGCGGAAGACACTTCCGCATCCAGCGGGGATTCTGATACCTCTGCCTCTGGATCATCTTCATCCTCGTCATCTTCGAGCGATTCAGAGTCTACATCAATGCATAAGATTAATCTCTGGTATCACCCTAGCCGCCAGTTTAGGAAGACATGGAGCGAAGATAGATCAATACGCTCGAGTGGCGGTGGTACAGGAGTAGGCACTGGTACTGGCACTGGCACAAGTCGTCGCAGGCCTGGTCGGCCCAAGAACCTAATCTCGATACATGACTTCCGTGGTCTTCTCCCATCGAAAGAGGAATTTGCGCGTGAGTATGCCATCTTTGGTGATGGAGCCGAGGTCTGTGAGCACAATGCAAAGGTTGCCGAGAAGTACAACGCTCGAGATCTGGTTGATGTCTGGCGATATCTTGCGCTTCTATTAAAGAAGGGTGTTCCGCTCGAGATACTCGCCCATAATCAGAGGCGCGACTCTATTCTGGTAATCGCCCACGATGTGGTTTCCAGGTGCAATGCCGATACTTCTCCTCTTGACTCTTTTTTGGAAAGACATGAAGGTGCATTATCGGGCAGAGTCAAATGGGGTAAGCATCCCTTGGCCAGGGACTTCATCATGGACCTTTTTGCATACTATGAGAAGATTGCGGACATCCAAATGTTGGCAATGCTTTCTTGTATATTCAGCGAATCTTCTGCTGCAGACAGTGTGGCTTACTTTGAATCGCATCTACCGCAGCCCGAGACTCCTCTCCCTTTCAAGGCACCAGCTTTCTCGCTAGACTACTTCCCCACTGATGCCTCACTATGGAATGTTGGTGGACGCAGTTATACGAACTCAGCTATTACAACACCGATGACAGTGCATACTCCTGTCCACTATTCTGGATCTCAGGCATCAGACGATGGCTTATGGGGTGGCGATGCAGCATCGAACTCGTACTCTTGTGGAGAAACGCCGCCAAATAAATTCAAGGGGTATCTAGGGGAAGCTGAGGCACCGCCCAGCGTGTCTACGTCTCCAAACACACGATTCCTAAATAGAGCAAACTCGGGTCTGGCATCAGCTTTTGCTGCCAACCTGCCGCGTTCGTTTGCCGGAGTCAGCTCGTCGTCGCCTCCAAATCACGTAAGAAAGAGACCCAGCCCTGCTGAAACGATTCTCAGCAGTCTGGCTCCAGGCAATGTTACATGGAGTGCATCGACCGCGATGGACTCGAATGGTGGTAGAAGCTCTTTGGATGATGACGATTATCGGAGGGATGATTACCTGTCACTTGTGCCCACAAAGATTGCCGTCACAATGGAGGATCAAACCGCATTCGATGATGATGGTTGGCTGAACATATCCATGCTCGAGTCGAGTCAGGCGGATGTCCATGCTCGTTATCGATATGCGTATGCTGAAATGCTGCAAATGTGGAATCAACCACTCTCCAGACTCGAGATTATGAAGTTCAATTCACTTAAGGAGGACATGACTGGAGGGCATGGTGACGACACCTTCCATGAGCCAGGCGCCGCCCACGATGGCAAAGCACATAACACATCGCCCATTGCCATGGGCAAGAAGGATCAGCTTCAAGCGCTGCTAGCATCAGGTCGCGGTCTTGATGTCACAGGGATGTGCCGCATACACGAAATCCAGCTGGAACCACTTCGTTATACTTCAAGTGACTCCAAGGTCGGTGGTGCAGTTGGTACATGTGATCGTTGCCATCAAACTCAGAGTCAGCTCACGTGTGTGTATTGCCTTGAGCCTGTGGATGCCCTCTTTCCGCCATGTTTGGCTTGTGGTTGCGCAAGTCATGAGACGTGTCTAGCAGAGTGGCATGCTGCTGGCGAAACGCAATGCCCCGCAGGCGATGAGTGCAACTGTGTTGAGGAGGCAGCAGATGGCCAGGTTGAATCATGGGCAGCCCTACAGGGAGCCATGCTCAAGGGGCAAAGGCATATGATGATGCTGCCTGGTCCAGCCTTGGATGACAGCGACGACGATGCAAAGGTGCCTCGTAACTGGGAGAGAATTGAGCCCTCTTTTCCTTCGCGAATGCAGGGCCTTTCAGCTGCCAGTATAAGTCTGGGCAACAGGCTACGGAAATCAGCAGGAGAATGGTCACGAGCTTCAAGTTTGAAACGAAACGATCGGAAGAACGTAATGTAATATCTCTGTAGGACTATTCACTATCGCATTTGACGAGCACATTGCTATATACACTAATGGAGGCTAGACTGTTTGAGCGTTGGAATTTCTTGTGTGGCAGTGGAATATGTATCTATTTACACAACACTTACTTACCGCATTACAGATAAGATAAATATCAGTCACGTCAAAGGGACCCTAGTAGTCATAGTTGAGGAATTGCAATGCCTTGGGTATACTGCCGGTGCTCGGTTGCGGTAACTCAGGGGTAATAAAGCCCAGGTATGTAACAATATCTAGGCAACTGCTTTATTGGGCGAGTATGGCATCTAGCGTATCAACAATTATCACATCAATACTATTATTCAGTTATAAAATACTCTTTTTGCACTAGCGACATGACATCAACTTTGGACCTTTTTCTAACGAGATTTATAGGTAGACAATTACCTGCCTGACGAGAGCATTCACTTGTTTCTCTTTGCCTAGCGACAATATAGCAAGTCAAGTCTCACAGATCCAAAAGCAATAATAATATCCAAATTCTTCTGTAATTCCGAGGTAAACTAGCAGATCAAATACAATACCAAGAGAGAGTAACGGCCAGCATCACGTCCAAAGCATCAAATGAAGCAACTCCAACTCCCAATCCTTGTGCTTTCAAAAACACTACAAAATACTTACCCAAAGTCGATCAGACTACCATCTGACATGTCTCCTCTCGAATCGGGTTCTCAAGTCTCATTCGAGTCAGCACCCACAAGTCTCTGATTCTGTTGAGATAGTGCTCACTAAACTCCGAATGCAAGTCCAGGTGCGTCCATAAAAGCTCTTCTTTTGGCATCCTACACCGACCGCGTTGTTGTCTGACGATCCATAGACGGACAATCGTATAAGGAAATAGCTCATTTACTAGATCCTCGCCAGCGAATGCAAGCTCTGCGACGTCAGACCAAATTAGCTGAGTGTACTCCACACGTCGGCGATCCAGGTGGTAGCGGAAACCATAGTACTCACCTCGTTTATTTGTTGAGGAGTTGAGGAAGGGTAACCGACTTTAGTAGTTGCAGCTGATAGGCCGCAGGCACATCATAGTAAACTCTTCAAGATGAGGGAACGTCCTGAGGCTCAACGGTCGCCAGGCATATTCTGTCAACTGGATGTGTGGAATGGCTTCATCATAATCAAAAGTTGACGCAATTCGACGGAGACTAAGACTGGTGAGGTTATATCCATGAGGAAATCCAAACCGCAAGGGCACGGGCTTTGGGAAGACCATGTTGTGTGTCAAGAAGGTGTCCTTTGTAACGGACATTCGCCTCGACCGATGCTCCCTGTCTTGGAATCGGGTGGGGTGAAGTCGCTTGAACACTTGATATGGTCCAGGTCTAGGCATATGAGGTTTGATGTAGATCATTGCCTCAGTTCTGCGATAGTCATCTTCGCATCTAAGTGCTCGTTCAGGAAAGAAACTGACAATTTTAGGGCCAATGAGCTTGTCGATATCACTGCCCATGGTAGCGAGTATCACTCCCTCTTTGTTGGGCTGTATCGAAGACATGATAGAGGTACAGAGATTGAGAGTATGTTCAAAGCTGTTAAATTTGTGACGTTGAGATCTTGGTAAATGCGAATGGCGGATATTGTGATAGAGACGCCAAAGAGTTGCAGAATATCTTTCCTTTATTGTCAATTTTTTGTCTAAATACCAGTATGAAGATGCATTGTTCATCATTTCTAGGTGTTGTCCATATATTCAATCCTCTGTTGACTGTTGTTCAGATCAACGGTTAATATTACATCCTCCTTTATTCGCCTGAACACTACTATAATATCGTCGATCTTAGTGTGAGAGGAGATCTGTTCAGACGTTACATGTCAGATAAACAAGCTGAAGTACTTTGAACTGTAAAACGGGTTGCACAGTAGAAGAACAACACTAGCTATTCAGAGGTTCAATCCTAATATACAAGTTTACCTGAGGATTGAGGAAACAGTCTTTCAGTTTTGTCGTTTCTTTAATCATTCCGATTGTTTCGAAAATGAAATTTATAAACGCAATATATAACAGAAACAACATACCTCAGTATGTTTTAAATAAATATTTAAATAATCAGATACCGTTTCATCATTGAGTTAAGCAAAATAATAGCGCGAGACCGCAGATTTTCCCCATCGTTGTGTCCATTATTTCTGGTTGGATTTGATAGTCCAATAAGTTTTCTTCATATCCTGAGCCCCTTTCCATGTCTGTTCTTCATCCCTCAGGGAGTGTCAAATTGTTCTTTCCTGTGTTGGTGTCGTTGCTGAACTTGACGCAGATATTAGTTGTCCAGGGGGTATTGTTCTTATCGTTCAGTATGGCAAAGCCTTGCACCTGTCAAAGGTATCCCCCATCCAGTTCAATTACCTTCAACTGCTACGTCGTCTCACTTCCACTCCAGATTCGCTCCATCCATCCCGTTGCAAATCAAACGTCAGAATTCTCTCGACAACCACCCATCTCATCCTGTTTTCGTATACGGCTTTATCTTCACCAGCTTGCCATGAAATGATTCGGATCCATTTCTGTCCGTCATCAGGAGCCTTGTATCTACCGTCGAGGAAGGCAACCTTGGACAACATTATACTGCGCTGTCTGTTGAGTTCGTGGCAATCTTCTTTTCCACAACGGCCGTCATTCAAGACAGCCTGTGATTCTGGCTCGCTCAGGTCCAGGGGTGCCATCTCGATGATGTTCTCGTCCACCCAGTATCTGAACTGTTTCGCTAACTGTTGAAGTCGCATTTCATATGGCAACTTTGGGTTCACCTGGACCATCCACGCTGGGTCGATTTCCCCCACCTTGACAATCCACATATCATCCACGTTAGGGAACCAAAATCTGTCGAATTCAATTTTCCCAAAATCTGGCTGCCTGTAACACGCCGATAGATAGACTGAATAGTGATAGGGTCCCTCTACTCGGCCATCATCAGGGAAGCAGTCCCAGAAGACAAGACGCCGTATCCGCGGGGCAAGACCATCTAGGTACTGGTCGGTCACCTGATCTGAGATCCTGTGATCACAGAGGAGGATATCCCTTGAGAAGTCGAAGTATGATCCATTACCAATTGGTTCGTACCCCACTCGAGTTTCATCTCGCGCTTCCGCATTGAGTTGTGTAACGGTAGGCAAGGGATAAGACCGACTCTTTTGAACCAGATCGCCGTATAAAACGATACGAGGCTCACTGGCTCGTGACCATATCTTGAGACGAAGTTCTGTTGGTAAAGAATTAAAGTCGGTCGTAGCTGAGGTTGAGAGGGACAAAGACGCCATGGTCTCGAGGCCATGAGACGAAGCAGACATGTCCATCATAGTAAACAGAGGGTGGAGTATATGAACTCCAGAGAATAAAGACCAGCAGAAGACATCAAAGGTTGGCTGCCAACCAAGAGGTATGAGCGGCGGTTTTAATCTCACGCGGGTATATAGTGTCGAACCCCAGAGCAGGGGTTCTCACGAGGACAGACGGAAACGGTGTCATACCTACAAGTAGGGGGGCACCATGACCGTTTGCGGCACGTCCGGGGCGGGGAAAATAATTGATCCTCGTGAAGCCATCGTCGGACGCGGTGCATACATGCATGCACGCATGCATGTAAGGTATGTAGGTGGTAGATAGTAGATAGACTATGTGCTGTACTGTGTCACAGTCTACTAAAACCGGGATGGTTCACCGACACCGCCCTCAGCGGTTCGATGGCGGCATGCTGCATGGCGGATTCTGGTGTCTCGGTCAATCTACCAATGAGACAGCTTTCCAAGGAACAAAGTGGTGATGAGACCGGGGGAGCCGCAGATGGTGCAAGATGTTGAGTGGACGATCACACTTTATCGAACATTTCGCGCTTCTTGTTTACCTCTCGACTCTCACTTGTCTTGTAAAAAGCAAGTCTGGTAAAACGCCTCACGACGCCCGTCGTTTCCCCTCGTCGTCCTTTTTAGCTCCCCATCTTACTTCAAATATGATTGAGAGTCTTCTCTTGCTTTCTGATCAAATGCTTGAATGGGATATCTCGTCGTGTTCGTACTGAGTCGAACCAGCAACAAGACAACGCTCAGCATTCGAGACACTCGATCAGTTCGTGTGTCTATAACATTAGTGAAATATGTCTTGGATAATGGCCTGATGTGAGTTGGACGGTGGCAGACTATCCCAGTCGTGGCTGCATACGACGCAAAAGCCTGCCAGTGGGCAAGACCGATGCGACGCGATGCTAGGGCCGGAGAGATCAATCAGAATCAGGACCTCCTCAGCACGGAGTACAATCTCCCCAGCTACATACAGTCATCTGGAGGTGACCGCTTATGATGCCGGGAATGTCGATTGTCTATCACGGGGCTAGTATCCGTAGGTGACAGTTGTCCGAGAACGTGGGTCAACGCGCGAACAGACGCTTTCAGCTCAGCTCAACACACACCAAAGGAGTGAGTTAATTGAGTTGTCCATTCTTGGCTTGTTTTTTATCCTTTTCTCCTGGTGGTAAATCTGAAGATGCGTCCTCTTTATCGCGGTGGAGGGACCGAGGCATCTTTCGATCCTACACTCCTGACTGTAGAAAAACTGGGAGTTTGGTATGGACCCGGCGGTATGGTTGGCTTAACAAAATGTGCTTGAAGTGAGGCGGAAGGGCTTGGACGGGAACCTGCAAGGGATGTCGGGTAACCCCGTGTGGAGTCCATTAACTTGAGGCGGGATAGTACGCGATTGGTGCCGGTGAACTGGTTCTGGGACAGTCCAAGAATGAACGCCTTTACCAAGTCTGGTTATGATTGGCAGTGAGATCTGACTTGGGGCAACGAGCAGTGGGCATCCTTGGTGACTGCAGACAGCAATGGTGATGAGTGAAGGCTGAGCGAATGTGATGTTAGACAGTAACATCGGGTTCCTATTTCGTTTTGCAATCAACATGATACAATTTCTCCGATAAGAGCACATCAGCAGGTACGGGTGCGTGGCTGGTTTGGGTCCCGAGACCACGATTTTCTCCAAATCGATCTCTCAGGATCGGGAGAGCTATCCTGATCCATTGGCTGGCAGACGCGAAGTACTCGCTATCGAGGAGTGGAGATATGTGGTTTTATAAGTGTGACAGGGAGAGAAGGCCTGCATTCTGCTGCACGGTTCATTCTGTATGCTGCGTATCCACGAACCATGTCTAGCATATCAACCCAGTTTCTCGGTTAGAAGTAACTGAATACGCCAAGGCAGACTGGTCAAGCAGGATGGGATGGCTGGTGGTGGATCGAAGGAAGAGCGGTGATGTGCTCAATATTGGAATGGCTGATGACTGTGCTTGAAACATCGGTGTACATGCGTGTCTGCGTATACTCAATGTTGTCACTTTCGGTATCCAATGCCATCAAGAAGATCGCACTATAGCCGCCAGGCTTGAGTCTTCTCTCCCGGTGGTGTTCTCTCCTCCTGCAAGGTGCTGTTTGTGAAATCATGCGAGTGATCAGGAGTCAGGTGGTTGAGTTGACTCTGCTTGTGCAGGGTAGTTAAATGGCCCAAGGGTTGATCAAAGCTTCTTTTTGACTCTCGGTCCGCGTATCAGTACTGACATTTTCAATCGTGTTTATGGTCGTAATTCGACTTTGCGAGGTGAGAAAAGAGAGAAAACTTCTGCTATGGGTGACTGCACGATCAGTTGTGCAGTACCTACTAAGGTAAGGTATGAGTGGGAGGCTGCATGTGTATCACTGACCCCACCATAAGACAGCTCCTTCCTGTTATTCTCCTGCCTGAAGTGAGAAGTAGGTACCTTAACAGTGGAGGTACATAAATTTAAGAGACAATATCTTACCTTAGGTACAGTACTTACGTATACGAATATTGTACTGCTGCAGGATCAACATCCTCCGGTGGGAGCTGGAGATGACGATAAGCCCGTCACATCTCAACTATCCAAGCGTGTTTTACTAGCCACCTATATACAGTACAGTACACACATAGACACACAGCTACAGGCTCGCGCACGCAAGCACGCACACACACACACGCACTTGTCATAGTCTAGTAGATCCATCCATTTCCATGACGGGAGACACTACGGCACGATCTCCAAGTCCACTAACCCTGGGCGACCCACTCATTACAGGTGTCAATTGGCATCAATACCAGCCTCCAACTTCAGCTCCGGCTCCAACTTCACCAACAAAAAGTCCAGGTTCAAGTCAACCTCCCGATCCCGATCCCGGACCCGGACCCAGATCCCGACGCCTCCAATGCCTTCTCGATAGCATGCCACCCCCTACCGACGACGAGACGCCGTTCCCCTCGTTAGACCACTCGGCCCTCCATGGCTTCGGTCGTTCTCATCTTTCCCCTGACGATGCCTTTGTGTCACCTCCTCGAGGGCCGCGAGGCCGGAGTCGAAGGCGTAAACGCCCATGGAAGAAGTTGATGTGGGTTAAGCAATCGTGTATGTCTGAGAAAATCCCTGCGTTGGACAATGGCAGCTAACAATTGAGCTTGCAGACCCTGATAATTACACCGATCAAGCGACCTTCCTCGAGAATCTCCAGCGCAACCCTCGTCTCAAGCCGTATGACTTCTGGCCACTCGTCGCTGACTCTACGGTCATACTACAGCACGTCTGTTCAGTCATAATCTTTGTTGTTTGCTTTGTTGGCATATTCCAGGAGCGCGTGTCTCCTGTTGCTGTCACAAGCTGGAGCAGCTTCGCTACGTTTGTAGGATGGATCCTCTGGGAACGTTGGCTCTCAGAAATTGAAGACACGGATGATCCGAGTCTTGGCGTGGCAGCGAATGTGATGGGAAGGGCCGGCCGGACTGGAAGTCTAAGGCGACCAACCCGCACGGGCAGTATCCGGCGTCCACCTCCGTTCCGGGTCGAGTCGGCGCCGTCTACTGCCGCACCATCTGCTGTCGCTTCGGCTGCGAGTTCGACGTCCAACCTGCATGCGCCCAGCACGATGCATCGAGCCCAGTCTGCTTCAACGACCTCCCTGGCCAGTGGTATCGCACACACTCCACGAGCGAGTCAAGAACATCTCCCGGAACTACCACCACCCCTCCTGGCAGAAGAAAATCGATATCGACAGAGGATGGAGACAGTCAAGTCCGCGATTCTTATCTATTGCACGCTCCTTGGGCTGAGTCCCATCCTCAAGTCGCTAACGCGATCAACATCAAGTGACAGTATCTGGGCTATGTCCTTCTGGCTTCTCGCGATCAATATCTTCTTTTTTGACTACTCTGGAGGTGTAGGTGCCAAGTTTCCAGCATCGCTGTCCACAAATGCTGCTTTGATGGCATCGACTGTACTCGCCAGCCGACTACCATCGACCAAGCAGGTGTTCAGTCTGACACTCTTCAGCATCGAGGTGTTTGGGTTGTTTCCAGTATTCCGACGCTACGTACGACATCGAAGCTGGCGCTTCCATATCCTCTCTGCCATTCTGCTGGTATTAGGTGCAAGCTTCGGAGTCGGCCTAATACTGGGATACGATAAGAACACAGTTGGATGGCCGTGGAAGAGTGGACTGGTGGGCATGATTGTCGGAGTGCTCATTGCCATACTGGCTACAGGAGGCTGCAGCTGGTGGCTGATAGGGCTTCAGAAGTACAAGAACGAGATACGAGGACCGTGGGACCCAGCGAGACCCATTATCATGAATCGGCCTCGATGGGATGATGATTCATGAGGCGATGGTTTTTTTTTCAGGCATATAATTATTACAACCTACATTTGCTTGTTAATGTATTTAGACCTGAAGTTGCAGTACTTGGCAAAGAGATTTATTGTGACTATATGACCAAGTTCTCTGCGAGGAAAGTCCCTGAGAGTTTGGAGACAAGATCTTTGTTTGCATCATTTAAAAGGAACGGCATGTGAGTCCCAATGTATAAGCAACTGCCAAACACACAAGGAAACTTGGCAAGATCTCTATGTTGAGCCAAGCTTTTTGTTCAGCTCCACAGAGCTGCAAGCGAATAATTGGTATCGATCGGGACTCTGACGGGAGGGAGAATTGACTTTGGCTTGGGTTTGGTGGCTGAGGTAAATGGAATGAAATCGTAGATGGCAGTTGAGGGAGAATCAACGTTTGGTATGTGGTACTGCGAATGGATGTTAATAAGTGCCGTGTAGTATATGTATACTCAGTCATTATCATACACCACTACCCACTTGAAGAGAAAGACTTAGTAAAGCAACTCAAGGGCCGAGGAACTCCGATGAACATATTCAAGGGATTCGATAGTGCCTTGTTTTGTATACTTATGAGATTGGGTTATGGGTTTGACAACCTCATCAAGAGTTTAGCCTACGATCAGACCAAACTTTGCTACTTCGGTACTGGAGTTTTATGGAAGTCTCTAGATGTCTTGATCGTCCTCTGTACTCAGGTATACCATGATTTATTTGGCGAATGGAAATTCATACGTGGTGTTGGCATGATGTGAGGTTATGTAAGTGCTATGCCGTACTCGCCTGATTCCAAGCCTCGACAACACGTTACTCTGGATACGAGATGCATATGCACATTGCACGCAGCCGCTGATCGGTGATGCTGATCTGGCCCTGCATGTGAGGATGAAGTCAAAAGCAGAAACAGCGGAATTCGTTTATTAAGCATCACTGCGTTTCGTGGAGTTGCACTGTCTAGACACCTCCCCGAATTAGAATCCGACATCCACCAATAGTAGCGAGGCAGAAGGAAGATGTTTTGCTGGGAAGCATCCAATTTATCCGTACAAGGCCGCCAAATAGTCCTAGTGAGGAGGCACTTTGGGACGACGCGTAAGTGTTTGTATGCACGCGCATGCACAATGCGTGAGGGGGCAATAAGCTGACGTTGATGGAAGAGCTTGAGGACGTGAAGATGACATTCAGAAGAGACAACAGCAACAGCAACAGTAACAGTAAGCCAGCTCAGCCTTCAAGGTTGCCACGATTGATCTAGTGTGTGAGAGCTACAGAAGCTGAGATGGTGGTGCATATCATGTTCTCATCAGGCCTGGTCTTTGTGCCGGTTAGTGGCGTTTCATAGCTTGACGGTTGTTTACATGTTTCTTCTAATATCTACGGATAGCCCTATCTTGATCCGGATGCTATACACTCTGTAAGTTGAGTGAATACATAAGAAGTGAGAGAAACCAAAGGAAGCCTCTTGAAAAAAAGGAGTAAACAGACGAAAGGAGCAATTTTGGTGCATGAACTAGCATCATCAAACCTTATATCGAGAAATAAAGTTATGGTAGGCTACTTCGTATTCAATACATTCGATGTGTGTATGTTTCTTGATCTGGAAAGACATTGACTGTTGTGATGTTGTTTGGGGCAATAAATCCCTAGTTTCGAGGGTAGCACCAATTTAGACTCCCCCCTCCTCTTAAAACATGCACGGATGCATACCAAGAAACGCCACGGGCAATGATGGCGTCGCCCCCAAACGGCAACCGGCACAAACAAGAGAAAGACAAAAGAGTAGCAGATTTAGGGGATGAGAGACTAGAAAAGACATAATAAAACTCAATTTTCCTTGTTCCGAAGTCGCTGACGGGCACAAAATGGCGCTTAGACAAGATAATGGAAGATAGAAAAAAAAGTAGAGTTTTATGAAACCTCGGACGATGACACCCGACAATTACGGGAGTTGTGAGAATGTTACTGAAATATGGTGATTGACAGGCCATTAGAACTCTATCAGCGCTGTAGACCCACCGAAAAAGGTCAGCACCTATGCCGCAGGGCTCGGCATGATTGGTCGGCCCAGGTGTTTTATGTACAGTACGCAGAAGGTTGGTGTCGGCTTGTCGGGGTCCGGGGGTTGAACCAGGGGTCCAGGGGCACTTCTGCAGCCTGAAGCTGTGCTAGAGCTTAGTATTGGATCAGGATCAGGTCAATGGTCACCCCAATAGCAGTACCTTAGCCTGTATCCGTTCGTAGTCCAGCCACTAGTTGGCGTCTGCTGTCTGTCACTATTGACTGGGCTAATAAAGTATCGGGACTTTTTAAGTTTGCAAGACTCTACTACATCGTATATAAGGAGGTGATGTCGACCCGTTCCAAGACTTGTCTTAGCTGTCTCTTGTACATCCCTCTCGTTGAATTGAATTGTATCTGTCTAATTTGTTGACTTATAACTCAAAGCTCTCTCGCTTTCACTCAATCGTTTAGTAATCATTCACACCACACATTCAAGATGAAGGCTGCTCTCTTCCTCGCCGCTGCTGGCCTCGTTGCCGCTCAGGACTTCGGTGGTCAACCCGAGTGTGCTGTAAGTCAACCAAACACATCCATGACAGCACCCAACTAACATGCCACAGCTCAAATGTCTCCAGGAGAACATCCCCAAGGCCGGCTGCAAGCTCGAGGACACCGCCTGCCAATGCGCCGCCGATTTCCAGGAGAAGCTCCTCCCCATCATCACCCCTTGCTTGACCAAGGCCTGCGAGGCCCAAGACCTCCTCAAGGCTCAGTCCGCTGCCGCTGCGGCCTGTAAGGAGTTCGCCAAGACCGCTGGCGAGAGCAAGCCTACCACTACCTCTGCTGCTGCCACCACTGGCGCCGTCACAGTCAGCATCGACACCTCCGTCACCGGCTCCGCCAGCGTCCCCGCTATCTTCTCCAGCATCCCCGAGGAGTCCACCATTGTTCCCGTCACTCCCCACCCCGGCAACGGAACCACCAAGACTCACGGAGCTTCCACCCCCACTGGAACTTCTGGCTCTGGCTCTGGTACCGGCAGTGAGAGTGGCAGCGCCAGCAGCGTTCCTACTGGTAACGCTGCTGCTGTTGCTGGCCCTGCCTTCGGCCTCCTTGCTGCTCTCGGTGCTGTCCTTGCTCTGTAAGAGCTCTGATATCTTATCTGTTTGCGTATAAATTCATCTTCACCATGGAGCATTCTTGGGACGCAGTCAATTGACACTTACGATACGAGGAAATTAATAATGCGTTGTTCAAAGATCTATGGATAGTGTATCACTTCTTTTTTTCCGGGGTACCTACGATTAGCTTGCCATCGAGAGTGATGGGAAAAGTAGTAATAGACATGTACCAGCTTAGCTAGTAATAAACAAGCATTGAAACTTTCGATTTTCAGTTGATGTATATCTATGTTATGATTGGTAATGATGATGATGTAGTTATTTGTCCAGGATCTCTCACACTGGTCCAGCTCTCACCAAATCAACATCAATCAGCCACGGTAGCTGTATAGGTCTATATCTGATATCCATAATCGCTGCGTTGACAAACAATGTTTGTTTCCCTTGGACCACGCGACTGTCGCCTTGCGTGAGGTCCAGATGTGCAGCTCTTTCCTTGCTCATCTCAATGAGCTTCACCCTCGTTGCATTGGCCTCTTGCTCGTTCTGCGTCACGCGATTTGGTCGTAGCCCCTTGAGCCCGACTTTTCTTGACAGTTTCTCATCAATGACATTGCCATTCCATGTCACATGATGCGTCCCCCAAGCTTCATGGATATGGCCGAAGCAATGGATCTTGGGTTTGGCACGGGCGACGGCGGCAAGGAGGTCGGGACAGCCGGCGTGGGACCCAGTCATGCCTGCAAAGTCGCAGATGCCTTGCGGAGGACCGTGAGTAATGGCCACATCGGTTCCCTTGGGAATGTTGAAGTCGTGCCCATTGTCATATTGAAATGCCCAGCCACCATACGAAGGAGTCCACGGACTCGCATACACTCTCAACAGAGCGCCATTTCGCAAGGTGAACACATGAACGCCCTCTGTCAAATACCGAACACCGTCTTTCTCAGCCTTCTGAAGAATAGTCTTGACCTTGTCGAGCGTGTCCGCTGGACCACCAAACTCATTGATCCAATAATCATCATGAAGCGCCATGTCATGGTTGCCTGCAATGACCAGCTTGAGAGGGGCATTGATGGACCGTAACACAGAAAAGCTATTTTCAAATTCAGGGATTGTAGCTCGCTTTGTGAGGTCTCCGCAATGAATAGCAACATCTGTTGAACCAAAAGGTCGGTGGTACCACCTTGGTGACCAAGTTGGTACATTAGTATATGTCCTTCAACATCCGCCTCTGGTAGAGGCTCTCTCCAACCTGTCGTCACACGCGTGACATCCTTTTCGTTGAGCTCATCATCAGTGCTGGGTCCAGCTTTGGTTTTGGGCTTTGGTTTCGACCCATGCGTGTCGGATATGATAAGAATGCGAGTTTTGATATGTTGTGTAGCAGGTGTTTCGGACATTTTGAAGAGAGCTGAAGCCGATCATAGGAACACAATATTTCTGATGAGTTTGAGCATGTTAGGACTCAGGATACAGAAGAGTGATTACCGAGAGAGAAGTGGATGGTGCTTTCAGTGGAAAGAGTAGTTCTATTTTAGCAGATGATAATAATTAATGTAAATATGAAAGAATAGTGTTGCCTTAGTAGTTTGTGCTTGTGGATTGCAGTTTATACCACGAGGTGAACTTTCATCTAGTAATAAGAGCTCAGGCTGACGTCGATGTTTTTCCAGAGGCCACTGAGGACAGAAAAAGATAGAGCCTAGCTTCCGCTTTGTGTTTGAGAGTAACACTGCAAGAATGATATGAATACATAAAAAATGATAGAATCAAAACCCAGTAAGATGAGTGCTACTCATTACCTGATTAGAATTTGTATAGAAACTGGGAGGTATTGGGGTAGAGTATTGACAAGCTCTCTCTCTATTCTTGACTTTTTCTTTTCTCCTCAACCCAACTGTGATGTGAGATGGAGGATGTGGGCCCTTCATCATAACTGCGCGACCCCTAGTCTATCCCAATTGCGCTCCTCCAAACACAGCATCAACATCTTCATACGTATCACCACCCACACCCACAACTACAACCCCGATCTCTGTATTCCACTGTTCGGAATCAGTCTCTCTCGATAAAGTTCCTGGAATATGGCGGCGGAAGATTCTCAAGACGTCCCAATGGGATCGCCTCCCGAGCCGCCTGCTCAAGCAGACCCAGAGCCCAAGTATGGTGGCTATTCGCGATTCGAGGTTGAGCTTGAGGTTTGTTTGCACTCTCATTTAGTAGCACTATGAACCTATAGCTAACAGATATCGCGCACAGTTTGTCCAGTCCCTTGCAAACCCAGCCTACCTCAACCATCTTGCCTCCCAGAAGCTTCTCAGCCAACCCGCCTTTGTCGCATATCTTGCCTACCTACAATACTGGAGCAAACCACCATATCTCAAGTACCTGACGTACCCCGGTCCGACACTACGGCATCTCGAGCTCCTCCAGCAGGAGACGTTCCGACAACAAATCATCAGCCCTGATGTCGTGAGGGCACTAATGGAGGAGGGCATGAAGGCATCAGTCGATTGGCACCGAGAGAGCTAGAAGGTCCCTGCCAAGCTGAACAGCCCTTCACAGGACGATACGAAAGGCACGAGTAACAACAAGAGGAATCAGAATGACACTGTGAACGAAAGTATGCCTGACACTCCGCGAAAGCGAAAAACCCCACGCAAGAAAAAGAAGCATTCCGTCATCAAGAACAGTGCGACGCCTGGTGGAACAGATTCTTAAACACCTCTAAAAGACAAGTATGATGGCCCAACTCCGTTTCTCCTTGCACAAAGAAAACCCCTTCGCTACGAAACCCAAAGGAATCCTTCCCAAAACTCAGTTTTCTCTCCACCGGTGACCACAGGTCATGCACTTGTAAAAACTCGTCATGGGCTCATCAGCACTGCGAATCTGGACCTGGAAGAATGCTGCCTCATCTCCCTCGCACCCCTCGTTGGGGCACTGAACACGACCCTTTTGCGCATTGTCCCAGGCGCCAGGACCGCCAAAGACATCCTCCTTCTCGACACGCTCATACATCCGTCGCGAAAAGACGGGCTCGGTGATGTGATGTTCGAATGGGCAAGTTCGGCACTCGAGACGGTTGGTTCGTGTATTTGTGAGGGAGACGGTGAGGATGTTTGCGCAATGGGGGCAGACTGGAGTTTGTTAGTTTGGAGAAGGCGCATTGATTTTGGGGCTCTTACAGAGCAACATGATGAAGGTTGCTATGCTCGTGGAAGAGAGCAGCGGTTTATTTGATTCGAGATGAAGGTGGTTTGCTCGATGTAGGCCCTTCTATTTGGTAGTTGTCGTGGATTGAGGTGCGGATGAATAGACAAACGATCTTGAATTGAAGTATGACCTTTTTTTTTTTTTTTACCGCAGAAACATGAAGCTGCTTGACTTAATCTGGTGGGTCCCACTATCGCCTAGGCTGGTCTGGCAGTTTTAGCGCCATCCTCTCCCCGCCATTTCCGCCTGAGCTCCCTGAGGTGGACTTGGATTAGGCTGGGCATCACAGCCCGTGCCCCTCCAAACACCAACGAAACATGAAACACTCAAAACCTAGCACAGTCCATATTCACTGCCTCCCTTAAGCCACAACGACACGACCAGCTTGTACATTCCCCGTTTCTTACTTGCGGATATTCTTGGAACTCCTCTGACTTGTCAACGAGGTCTTTCAGATTCTTTAGCGCTTGACTTCGTCATCGTCAATCCTAACATCTAATACCCCGCTCTTGCGAACTCATCAACTTGACTTGATATTCAATAAATCTCAACATGGCTGGAGATGAAGAGCACGATGTGAGTTACATCATGCCTCGCACAAAGGACTCCCAATAGGCCGGCGAATTAACACAAGCTCTACAGGGCGCCACCGTCCAGGAAATCCTGATCGAAGCCTGCCGCCGTAACAACCTCGATCTTCTCAACGACTGTCTCGAGGACAAGTCCGATGCCGAGATCTCAAAGCTCCTCAACGAGACCACAACTGTCATGGGCAACCATCTCTACCACGAAGCCGCCTCTCGCGGAAACTGTGCGCCTCACATATCTTCACACATGCGTATAATCCAGACGAGCTAACCCACCGCCTCAGACGAAATTATTGACCACCTCCTCGACCAGCCCGAATTCGAGTGCGATCCTATTAACCGTTCAGAAGGTGACACACCTCTTCACAGCGCCATTCGTTGGATCAACTCAGAGCCGCCCGCGCAGCGACCCTTCGGCAACGACCTCGTCGAGATGATGCTTGAGGCCGGCTCCAGCACAAGAGTCAAGAACAAGGCCCGTCTTACCCCCTACCAGCTTGTCGATCCTACAAACAAAGAACTCCGCGAGATTATTCAGAAGCATGAGTATGCGAACCAAAATGCTGGAGACTTTATCAATGTCAACAACTCGGCGAGCCATGGTGGAGCCGTGCTCGATGTTCCAAACGACAGTGACGATGACGCTGAGTTTAGTGGAAGTGATGAAGACGAGAGAGCTGAGTGGGAGAGGAGGCGGAAGGAGAAGAAACGCAAATAGACGTGCAACATGGCACGTTTACACGAATTCAAATATAAGGGTTGCTTCACAATAAGACAGGGCAAACCAGTTCACGGGTGGATATAAATCATCGAATCTCAGAGCGATAGAACCTAAGTAGCTTACGCACAGGTGCAAGAATAAGCATTTCTCATTTAAGGTTATCGAAAAGGGGGTATAAACGTTCTAATCAGGTATATGGTGCGGTTTCTTCTCCATCGTCTATCGTTTATTCGTATGCGCACTTTCTGCAGCACGGGCATCAAAAGAGTGTACTTGAGACCAGGAACCAGCCTGAATTCTGGACAAAAGAAAACTGCACAGCTCCAGTGGTTGGTTTTCGCATGAGACCCGTTGCAGTTTATACTAGTAACCAAATTGCAGTTGCCAACGCTGTTGAAACCATCATGGCTTTGATAGGTAGCACATGGTTTCCGAGGCTCCTCTCAGCTACGATATAACTGACGTCCCTGAGCTTCTTCTGTGTCACCTCCGATAGGGTGCCGGATTGGGCGAGCTCGTTCATTTCATCCCCAAGTTGTCGCAGAATGTTAGTTGAGCGACCCTTGGGGCACATGATTACCTCCCAGCCTCCACCATTAGGAATGATGAACGTGGACTTCTGGTCGTCATAAGCGAAACTATATGCATCGGGGCATATAATCTTGGCTCTCTTGCTGTAGGCAGATGGCTTGCAGACATCTGGGTCGTGGTACTTCCCTACACAGCAGTCCTCATCGGTTCCGTACGCAGCGCATGCGCTGTTACAGGGGGAGAACTCTGGCCGTTGAATGTCGTCGTCTGGATAAGGATAGACGCCATCCCCAGGCTTAGTGGGTGGAAAAGCAAGGTATTTCCATGGGCACCAGCTTCGGGCATTGTCACTGCTGACTCGAGTTTCCAGTGGAACAGGGTATGATGAGTTTGTGTAATATGTTCCCGTCTGGCTGCTGGCGTAGATCCAACTAGGTGTCGCAATGCAGGCGCAGTTGGTCAGGTTCGGCGGGATGAATGTTGTGTTTTTGGCGGGTATGTAGTTGACGCCCATTGGGAGATTGTAGCCATCAACTAAAGAGAGATCGTAGAAAGTCTGCTTCCCATGCAAACCACCAGCCAGTGTGAATTCAGCGAGTGTTGCTGGCGTGGAACCCTGTTGGTGGTTAGTATTATACAACCTTTGTTCTCACACAGAGCACTTACACTGGCTTCGCAATCCAACATCCCAAAACAATCTCCTGTTTTGCAGGAACACGAATCACCATTTACAGTACAATTCGTACGACCCCAAACCCGACCTTGCCAATCCCATGAGACCCATAGGTCTTTACTTTTTCCTTGAGCGAGCTCGAATCCTCCAGTTCCCGGGCCTCTGCCGGCCTGTGTGGCAATGCCGGGCCAGATTGTCGAGTCACATTTGTTGGTAATGGTCAAGGGAATTGTCCTATTGGGATCTTTTGGTTCCCCTCGGTTCGGAGACCTAATTCGTCCAGGGAAATGCAGAAGATCGTCGTGTGAACCCTTCGTGACATCTTGTGCCCCTTCCGCCCCTGCGGTGCTCAGGAGGAAGCCGACGGCAACAGCTGGTATCAATACTCGACAAAATGAAGAAACGCTACTCGCGCCTCTACGCCTCGACGAAGATACCATCTCACGACCCATGAACTTTATTCCTACCAAGAAGAAGCAGTTGAACTTGGGTAATGGAGACTGGGATCCAATAAGCCTGTCGAATGAAGTTGCCTCAGATCCAAAGTATCAAAAAAAAACATAAATAACAAGTGCTAGCCAGTCGTGATCATAATGCTGAAGGGAGTATTCAAGCTGCGGTCGAGAGGCAGATATAAGACGAACGATAGAGTTGGTTTGGAGCCAGGGTCCAGGGTCGACGGTGACGTATGGGCGGCCGTGAAGCTGCGAATAAGGGACTGTTTTCTTGATGCCCAGAAACTGTTTCTTGATAAACCTAGTCGAGTTGATCTGCGGTTCAAGCGTGGCAACTGAAAATGACCAGAAGAAGGACGAATAGTTGGCCCAATGAACAGGGATTGACCGGTCGAGGGAAACGAGATAGGGCTAGGCTGTCGTGAAGGAGAGGCGATGAGTGGGCAAAGCACGAATCTGAAACGACCAGGGGTATTAAAGATGATGTTGTAAAGCTATTTTTGGTGTCTGATCGCCCAAAGACAAATACCAGGAAAGTTAACAATAAGGACGTAAAAGAGGATAAAGGCGAGCTGGAAAACCAGCCTGGAGCAAGGGAAAGAATCACAAATCAACAAGAAAGGAGAATAGAGATATGAAGGGGAGCATAAACAAGAGATGAGGTAGCTCAGTGAGCGAAACAACATAGTAACCCATGCTGCTCAAGGAAGGCTGGCGTTCCTGCCATTTCCTGATGTTGGTTAACATGGCAGGTCAAATATGACGTCAGAACAGTCGCGAATCAGGACGAGGGACTCGTGCTATGAACGTCTATCAAATTACACTCAGATAAGCTTTGAAACCCCGTCCACTGGATAATATTAACTCCATTTGTTAGAATGCCATTGTGAGTGAGTCAATCTCAGCCTTACAACGGGAACAACAAACCTTAGCCCACGTGTGCGGTGTAAGAGACTCTGCCCCACCTAGCCAATTACCATATTAGGAAATCTGAATATCGTCAAAAACCAAAGGCACCAAAAAACATACAACACCGGGGATTCGCTGGTCGTCACCGACCCAACTACTAATCCGGCGCTTCGCAGCTTGACGATGGGGGAGCGGACGGGACCCCGTATTCTCTACGAGCTTTGGTCGTATGTGCTTGACCATAGCCTTGTTGAGATCTATAAACCTGTGATCAGAAACTGTGAGCGACTATGAGAGACTTGAGAGAGTGTGTTGGTTGCTTTTATATGACTCTATCGCCTGTGTTCATTCAACTGAAAATTCATTGTCTATGTACGAGTAATCATCATGTCGTTCATGCATGTAACTCTTCCCCTCTTTATCCCGGAACGTAGCACCAGGCTCAGTCAGACACGTTGGTCTATTCACCATGCCCGGTCCGTTTAACTTCTCAATACTAAATCCAACATCTTTCGCTCGACATGTCGCACGTCCTCTTCGCGTGCTCTTGAGGCA
This sequence comes from Fusarium sp. NRRL 25184, assembly GCA_013755755.1. Lineage (NCBI taxonomy): Eukaryota > Fungi > Ascomycota > Sordariomycetes > Hypocreales > Nectriaceae > Fusarium > Fusarium sp. NRRL 25184. The sequence continues at coordinate 2,769 of JABSSZ010000390.1, read as the reverse complement.
GCTATAAAAATAATTCCATTTGCGCGCTGACTTAGCGTCATCTCGGGTCTGTGTTTTCCTAGGTATCATGGGGTTTCAAAGTGAACCTTAAACTTATCGACTTTCGCTTCCTCCTCTGTTTTGAGCTTGTTTACCTGAAGCGAGAGCGACAGCGGCCCATGACTTCGCCTTGACAGACAAGTTCGGCGCTGAATTCCGAACCGTCAAGGGTCAGGTAAATATCGAAGTAAACGCGGTAAAATGTGCCTTGAGGGGTATCCATTCGCTCAAAGTCCTTCTCCAAGTTCTTGCGAGAAAGATCCGAGGTAAGAGTAACGACTTCCTTGATACCTGGGATATGTTAGTCATATGTTGTGGAAGCTCAGAATAAAGGTTCAACTTACGGGGATCCTTGGTGTATTCAGGGCAGACATCATCATCACAGGCATATAGCACATCCTCGTACATGAGGGTGGCACCTGGAGCGACTTGTCGGAAGAAAGAGACCTTGACGGGTTCGCCGTTCTTGACCTTCTGACCCTTCTGGACGAAGATCTGGCGGGTGAACTTGCAGCGGTCCTTTCCATCGAGAGACGGCACACGATAAGCCTCAGGGTGATAGCCTTCCTTAAAGGGCTGAAGAGTCGCCATGAGGTAATGTCGTCGAGCAACACGATGAGTAACAATTCGCTCTGTGATACCAGCAGTAACAGCACCCTTGACAATGGCAGCCACGGAGTCCATGGGTCGGACAACCTTGGACTGGAACTGGGGAGGGACGTGGAGCTTGATCTGTTGGAAAAGGTATTCGGAGGCACCGAAACCACCGACAACCAGGATGTTCTGGAGAGTGCGGTTCTGGGCCTGGATGGCAATGATCTGGTTTCTCACGAGCTCCAGGATACGGTTGACGACGGGCTCGAAACACTGAAGGATCTCCTCGTTGGTGAATGTCATGTAACCTTCCTCAATACCAGCCTCAGGGAACTCAGCCTCGATACCGACATCGACAGCCCACTTCTGACCGTTGTTTCGGAAATCAGCCTTGATTCGGTTCTCAAAGTCCATGATACACTTGGCGTAGACTCGGCCAGCGGTCTTGGAGCCATCGGGAAGCTTCATCTTTCGAATCTTGGTGCGGAGAATGTTGCTGAAGTTACGGTTCAGAGCTGTTGAACCACAAGAGTCACCAGAACCAGCAGTACACTCGGCAACAGTGAAAGGGTTCTCCTCCTCAACCTCGTAAGCAATCAAATCAACGGTACCACCACCACAATCCACAATCAGGACAGCGTCATGGACCTTGAGGTCCAGAAGACCGGTCTTGGAACAGAACAAGGCCGCAGCCTCGGGTTCTGAGACGAGAGTCAGACGATTGTCGTTCTCATCGCGAAGGAAACCGGCCTGGATAGCAGCAGCTCGAGTAGCGGCCTTTCCAGCATCGTTCCAAATGGCAGGGACGGTCAGATAATATCGGATGTTGCGCTCTTCTCGGTTAAAGACTTCACCCAACGCCTTTTGCAGAGCTGACCGCATAGCCTGCCGAAGTTTGAAGAGATAATCGGCGGCGACATCGATTTCTGACTTTCCTGGAGGCAGAGGAGGAAGGTTGATAGGGTCAATGTATGTGTTGCCGCTCAACATCAGCTGCAGCTTGAACCATTCGACCTTTTGTACACCAGGCTTGGGATAGCCGGTGGGAGCAAGGGCATCGGCAATATCGGGTCCCCATCCTACCACTTTCTGGTACTGATCGTAATAAAGCACTGTTGGAATCTGTCAAAGACAGTTGTTAGCTTGCTGGATTCGCGCCTTAATCCATGCTGACATACCTTTTGCTTGGTGTAAGAACCAGCACCTGGCCACTCAGTAATGATATCTTCCTTGGCTTCGTTGTTGGTCGCGAAAGCAAAAGCAACGCCTGAGAATGTGGTACCCTGTTGATTGTTAGTTAGCTACAGTGTCTGCAGCGCTGGTAGCTAATCGAATGCCTACAAAATCAATTCCAACAATGAGCTGAGCCTTGCTCTTGCTAGCGCCCTCAACTTCAGCAGCAGGGCCTGGCCTTTGAAACTGCTGGTTCATAGGAGCACCTGGGGGACCGGGAGGAGGATATCCTTGGGGAGGCGGTGGTTGTTGTCCGAAACCAGGAGGACCTCCCATCGGAGGGGGACCTTGACCCATGGGCGCCATTCCGGGAGGATAGCCCATTGGGGCTCCGGTGTTGATCGGCGGAGGACCGCCGACCATTTGAGTTGGAGGAGTGCGGTTGGGCTGCTGAGCGAGAGGACTGGTACGACCAAGAGGAGCTTGACCGGGAGGGAAGTTTGCGGTATAGCTAGGCGGACGGTTGCCGGGGCCCGGGTGATTCATCGGAAGACTCGTCGTTGAAGACGACGGAGCGATTGAGGGAGCGTTTAGCTGTTGTTGAGAAGGAAGCTGCGGTATTTGGCCTGGAGGAGGGGTTGGGCTCGGTGTCAGACCTTCCGAGGTCTGTATGCTTGCAGCGGATTTGCGTTTTCCGAAGCCAAGGCTCTTGAAGCGGGAGTTCATAGAACTCATATGGAAAAGAGGAAGAGGAGCAAAGGGGAGAAAAGGTTGAGGAGTAGGACCCAAGAGGTCAAAAGAGGTAGAGGCAGGCACAAAAGCACAGGGCGGCGAGCGAGGCGCCGCAGCAGGACGGGGGCAGGACGGACAGGACGAGGGGGGTTTTCGATGGAGGCGGATTAGGATTGGGCGTAAGAGGGGGAGGGGGATTTGAGCAGAGGAGTGGGAGGGTCAGGCTTGGGC